>JAJLTH010000045.1:37805-103724 GCA_030568035.1 Tetrapisispora nanseiensis | reverse complement strand
GCATACCACTATAATACCGTAGGGAAAGTCAGATATAGTTTCTTCAATTGATGTTTCAGATTTAGATAATTATTTCCTAATCGGGAAATCCAAAATTATCTAGTTTTATAATAATTTTGTAACTCATTAGGGTTTCTTGGTCTAACATCACTCAGTTCAATTAATGTTAATTACAACTGTCCAGGTTGTATTACAACAACTAAAATTTTATATTTAGTTGTACAGCATAGCTTAATGTAAAAACGTGACTGCTGTAGGTACTTCTTATGCTACACAGTTTTTGTATCGTGGATGTACAGATTATTGGATTTTGTTGTAAATGAGTGCTAATTGGGTTAATATTGTGTTCCTCACTGACAGTAGCAGCTTGAGCGACAGCATTGTTAAGGTTTGTGATAGATTGATTCATTATGACCTTGCGCGATGTTACAGGTGTATAATTCCTTGATTCATTTTATATATGATATACAAATTATGATATTACAAACTTGGTCAAGACTTAGTCTTACATTTCTTTGATTAAGTCCCATATTTATATCTTTTGGAAGTTGAATTTTGTGTGATGAAATTTGTCATTTCTGGATCAAAAATTTCTTCCATCGACTTCTAGAAGCTTTTTGATTTAAACGGTTAAGAACATTACTAATTCATTTTGGAATATCGGAATCTATCGTTCTTATAGACTTTAATTTCTGACAAATTCCTGTCACTTTGTGTGATAGGAAGTCATATTTCACACTTCAATCAAAACTCCACGTGACACAAATACACGTGACTTTTCGAGGTGGTTATAAATTTCATTGACAAGCTGAAATTTGACAGCTGAACAGTTCTTAGATCTTGCGAACAGCAAGAGTAATCTAAAAGGTTCGATAAGACTTCAGATTGATAGATGATATTATCATATTTTGTAAAAATCCATCTTAGTTAGTTTAGGTAACGTCTGACTTTTTCTAATTATCCTCAATTGAAGTGAGGAAAATATTTTCAAGAGCGTTCCTATTTTATATTTTTAGGTGAGGATTTGTTTTAAGTTTGACAATCCCTATTTTTGTTATAATATTGAAATATATAGAGCCAAAGGCGTAACCAGATTTATTTCATTATGGATCATATAAAGAATTTTTATTCTACTATACTTAAGTCATCTCATCCATTGACACTTTCGGTACACCTAGCTGGGAAGGCACTTCCATTAGTGTTCTATACTGTTGGTTCACTATTTTTATCATTCACTGCCCAATTCATCACTGTTGTGCTGTTATTAGCAGTCGACTTTTATATTACAAAAAACATAAGTGGACGAAAATTAGTTCAACTGCGCTGGTGGTATGATTCCACTGGAGCTTCAGGTAAAACGTTTACCTTTGAATCACATAAACAATATCCACCTAGTGGCACACCTATCAATGCAATTGACTCTAAATTATTTTGGTGGTCTATGTACCTGACTCCAAGTGTATGGCTAGTATTTGCCATATTGTGTTTATTAAGATTGAAATTATTTTATTTAGGGTTGGTGCTTGTAGGTTTCTGTTTGACTGGTACTAATGCCTACGGTTATCGCCAATGCAACGGTTGGGAACCTTCCGAGCAAGCCAACACAGAAAACAATTCCTGGTTCCAAATGCCGTCTATTCCAGGTTTGGATAATATCGGAACTATAGCACAAGTGACCTCTTTCTTTCAACGTTCTACTTAATTATAATGAACACTCTGCACAGATTTGTTACAATACACACATATATAGTTGTCTTTACATTCATAGATATTTAATTGTTTGGGAATAAAAGAAATGTACCGCAGAAAAAATTACTGATCACACATTTTTAATTAATTCATTAGATTTTTATCAACTATGTTCGACACGCTGACACTACAGTTAATATAGTCAAAAATGAACTTTAAAATAATACTATTTCTTAAAAATAATCTGTTGCATTATCATTAAAATTGGTTCCTAAAAGTCAATGTTCAGTAGGAATGGCTTTAATACAAACGGATTACTTAATCTCGTAAGATATATCTCAAATGGATCTCTGCGGAGTTTTTGTATGAAAAATTCAATGAAATTGTTAAACCTTTACATTTTTCGAAGTTCGATATTTCAATTCCACTTCAATCGAACATTTGGATGACATCCATTGAGTGTAAAATGTTAACTTATTCAAAGAATGCAACAAGAATAAGTATATGCATCAATTTTTGTATTATATCGTGTAAATATATATATATTTGAAAGTTTATTATTTTATGTTTTTGAAAAGTATATAAGTAACCTCAAAAGTGGAATATAGTGAAATAACTGAAAAAAAAATCTGATCAGGTTTTGGTTGTATTGGTTTGCGGGATATAAAAAAACACACTAATCTGCTGCATTTTAAGCAAACATAGTCGTCCAAGGATCATTAAAATTGTTATGTTATCTATTGAGCAAAAATATAATATTTGCCTTATGGCAGAGAAGCATCCAAAATGGACTCAATCAGATTTAGCGAAATGGGCATCTGATACATTCCAATTGGACAAAATGCCTTCACAAGGTACTGTATCAAGATTATTAGCAAATAAAGATACTTATATGAATGCTAAGAAGCACGAAAAAAATGCTAACAGGTTGAGAAGACAAAATAACTTCCTCGTACGACGTATTTTACAAGAGTGGCTATATCAAAGTATTTGGATAGATATGCCTGTCAGTATACATATTCTACAAGTTACTGCTCAATCCATTTGGTTGAATATACCAGCAAAATATAGAGAGGGGAATGGGATGTTCAGTTATAGATATATTGTAAATTTTCTCTCAAAATTAAATCTGAATTCACAAATGTTAGATGCCAGCCATAAATTAATAGCCAAGAAGATTTGGCGATTTGAAGAACGATCTGAATTAAAAAAGTTACTAGAAACTTACGATAGTGAAAACATATTTACATTGGATGAAACCTTTTTGGCATACAACTTACCGTTGGATTATGATCAGTATGAATCAAGCGACATTCAGAGTCGTATTGAAGTTTTAACCATGATGCTTTGCTCAAACGTATCTGGTTCAGAAAAATTAAAACCATTAGTAATAGGAAAATATGATAACTACTCCAGTTTTAAAAACTATTTTCCTGAAACTTCATCAACAATGACAAATATCAATAAAGAACAGGTATCATCAGGAGCTTTTCAAAATATTGGTAGGAAAATGTCAAAAATGTTTAATATTTCTTATCGAAGCAACGCAAGGTTAATTTTAACAAGCAATATATTCCATGATTGGCTTGTGAGGTGGGATAAAAGATTGATATCAAACAATAGAAAAATTGTTTTACTTTTGGACGATTCCTGTTCTCATAGAGTTGTGAATTGTCAATTATCAAATATTACCTTGATCTATACATCAGCAACAACTAAATTTTTACCATTTAACTGGGGGGTTATGGATGAATTCAAAATTAGATATAGAATAAAACAATATGATGCGCTGATACAATTACAAAAGAGGATGTTAGAAAAATCTTCAAAAAGACCACTTATCAACTTTGAACAAAGTGAATTAACCATGTCTAATGCATTCAAGTTTATCGAAAGCGTATGGCAAGAAATACCATCCGAGACTTTAAAAACCAGCTGGCGCTGTTCAGGTATAATTTCTGTTGAACAATCAAATCTAAATGATGATAATGGAATATCTTTTAAAAGAAACACAGTTTTAGATCATGCTTTAGCTGAAAGATGTAAACAATTTGATTGTGTAAAACAATGGGATTATGAGATGCTCCTGTATTTGAATATCGAAAATAAATACCGTAACCTTTTGAACTCAAAAGAGATTATCGAAAGTGCCATTGTACAAGAATTTGAGCCAGGATTTCATTCATATAGAGCAACAGATGATAAGGTTAAACCTATTAAAAAAAATGATTTCCAACAAACATTAAAGTATAATACATCTAATACCTCTCTTAATAATTTAACAAAAATTAATAAAAGAAATGCAAATCCTATTTTACATCAAAGCCCATTATTGACATCAGATTCAAACAATAGCTCACCATCTGTCCATTCCCAAATTGCTTATGGGGAAACTAGACTAAATCAAGAAAATCATAAATCAAATCAAGATTCATTTAAAATTGAAAATTTTTTAAATGAAAATACTAATAACTTATCATCAGCTTTGTTCAATGTTAGTACTTTAATCGATAATCCAGATTTATTTATAATGCCAAACCTTAATTTCCAAGCAAATCATACTCCACCAATGCAATCTTCTAGCCAGGAGTTTTCTCAAAAGTTAATCCCATACTTGGATGACAATGATTTTGTTAACAATGCATTTAAAAACCAAAATAACGTAAATATTCCTATTATAAATTCCAATCATACAGAAAAAAATGAAGTAATAACTTCATTGAATAATAATTTAGTCAATGAAATATTCACAACTGAAAATATGTATTATGTTGATAACAATGTGGATCATAATAATATACTTAATACCAATGGAGTAATTAATAGTGGAATGAGTGATATATTAAATAAGAAATGTGATATCGTAAATTATAACGAAAACAGCAAAATAATCAAGGCACTTGAATATATCTTAAGTTATGCAGAAAATAAAAATGAAGTAATATTATCAGATCAATCAATGACAGAAATTCGTTCCAATATTTCATACCTAAAAAACAAGGTTTACAAAAAACAAACCTCATCAACTAAAAGGTATGATAATTATATTCAAGAAATTTTAGAAGATCAATTAAATGTGAAAGATTTATAAAATATAGACTTGTATTCTAATAAGTCGTAAGAAGTTAACAGATACTATTACTACTACTAATAATAACAACAATAATAATACTAGCTAATTTTTTATTTATATATATTGCATTTGGTCTTTAGCATCACAATTAATAAACACTCATATATTCTCATTTTTAAAAAGTTTACCCCTGGTGCTGATTGAGATATAATTCAATGAAGCTGAAATTGTTTCATCATCTATAATTTTAAAAATATTTTTCAGTATTCTTTCTGATAGAGCATTTTCTTTCAAAATATTTTTGATAATAAAAGAAAAATTTTCGATATGCATATCCTCAGAGATCCCTTTTATTACTTCAATATAAGTCTTTCCAAATCTATCATCAGAGTCAAGTAATGCTTTAACAAATCTTGATTTATCTAAACTATATGAAATAAGAAATTCCCAAAGCTCCAAATCTCCCCAACTGTTAACATATTCAATTGCAGTTGAAGGGTTATCCAATTTGTCAATTATTAACGACAGTGCTTTTTTTGTTTCACCAGATTCTCCCCATAAATATATCAATTCTTCAACGAATTGCTGACTCTTTCCACATAATTCAATTGCATTTGCAATATTATAATCCCAATGTTCTTTTAAAAATTGTAATACACCTGTTTTGTTATATTCCAAGTACAATTCAATCATGTAATCCTCATATGGAACTATTAAGCTTGGGTCCAAAGTTGATATTTTTTTAAGGAATAAATAATTAACTACTTGTAGTGATTTGGGATCTTTAAAATTTTCCAATAAATCTCCAATGTTAATGGTATCCCTACTATTCACCAAAATAGTTATCGGTTTAGTCAATAGAAGTTCAACATCAGTAATTGCCAACCCTTCTAATTTTTTTATATTATTATTAAATGGCAATAAAACTATTCTAACTATATCACTCATAAACTGAGTAACGATCTCATTAGACATTAATAGATCCAATGCATGTAGATCATTGATTTCTAGCATATGAGGTAGTGCTTTTGAATATTTGTTTTGTTTTAAGTATAATCGAATAATGCATTTTCTATAATCAATATTACTGGTATTATTAGACTCAATCAATTGTTCTAGTTTGCTTACAAACGTAAATATATCGTAATAATCACAAGGCCATAGATCAATTAACTTTATCAATATTTCAAACTCAGAATAATTTAATAACGTATTTAAGACAATGCCATATGTTTCACTTCCAATGTTAAAATCAACGGGAATATATTTTACTATATATTGCAAACTATTATTATTACAGAAATGCAATATATATTTCTTCCAACTCTCATTAATTAATTCATGTTCATGGGAACTTGTATCTTCATGAATGTTCTTTACACTTAGTATTGTATTAACCATCATGGCCAATTTTTCATCATCACTGTCATCTTTAATACTATCTAGATATTTTAAACCAATTTTTAGGCGTTCCAAATCACTACAAACATATTCCGCTAATTCCCACGATTTTAGATATTGTTTATTTTTAACATACCAATTATAATGATCCTTTAAGGTAAGCTCTTGAATGCATATAGCATCAGTGGGACAAATTAGGTAGTATACTGGGGTAGACTTGTCTATGTACTTCGCTAGATGAAAATCATTAATGGAAAGATTTTTGTAATCTCGAATAACAATTTCATTGCTCATTTTTTCTTCACCATCAATCATATCTAAAATTTTAATTTCAGGTGGAGAATTTAGTTTATTTCTATTACCAGCCGTATTGTAATCTTCAAAACCTAATACTAACAACTGGTCATCCTTAAATGAAGAAATTCCAACGATTAAAAAATCCAGAATAAAAGTTGATTCTAATTCGATTTGTTTATCCGGAGCTGCTTTTAATGAAGCTGCTGCATTGGATAGGAATGAACTTATGTGTTTTGACTCAGTGAAAAATTTTGATTGGGTATGAATACTTGAAACATTTGTAGATGATCTTGAATTTTCATCAACATCTGATATATTCTTATTTTTATTCCTCGATGATTTTAAAATTGAGATCTTATAAACCCACACTGTATTATACCAACTTATTATTATTCTATCCGAGTCAGATACATGCAAACATGGTTTATATAGATCAGATCGTATATCATCATCTCCATTTTGTTTCGGGAATGCAGTCTCCATTAATGTTGTTTTTGTATATATATCATAGAATGTTATTCCTATACTATCAATCCAAATCAAAACATCATTAATGTAATGAATTTCCAATATTTTATTGGTAAAATTTTTATCCCGTTTATACTTTGCTTGTTCTGCAGAATTCAGGATAACATCCAATCTATTTCCAAACCAATTTCTTTGGGACAATACAACATCGCCTGCTGTGCCTCCTGATATAAAATTTCTGTTCTTTTCATAATCTTTGTCAAGTACGAGTGAATTAATTGGCCTCTTAAAATCGTATGCTACCGTGGCTTTTGATGGATCTGCGTACTCGCCAATTACTACTGTTCCATCGAGAGATGCTGTTCCAAAATATCTATTTTGCACGGAGTCTGATGCTATTTTACGAATTGATGATCTATGACACTTGAAAGTATTTAATGTATTGAATGATTTATCTGTTAGGTGCAAAATGCCGGCTTCTGTACCGAACGCAAAGAAATTATCCGTCAACAAAACAGCAGAGATTGAATCTCTCTTGAAAAAACTTGGAGGCAATTTTTTATCGAATCTTGTATATTTGAGCATAGGTGGTTCTTCAACTTCATCATCTGACCCATCAGAATCATCATCTGAACCCAAGGAAGATGTATGAGAGTCTCTTTCAGCTTTGTCATTATCATTTACAGAGTTAGCAGCCTGTACCGACTCTCGGTCATTTTCATTATTACTTTTAGTCTCTGCGAAGCTTGTCTCACCCATGATACTCGATTGGGCTTTCAGGTATCCTTGTCCTAAAGATACAGTGTTGTATAAAACTCTACGTTATTCCTTAATTCAGGGTTTTCATTAAATTAATTGAATTAAACATATTTAAGGTATGATAAATATGCATTATATATATAAAATTGAATTGATGCTTTACAGGTTTCGAACGGGTTTCCCTTTAAAAATGCAAAAAAAAATGAAAAATTGAAAAATCTGAAATTTGTGAAAAACTAAAACTTCAACTTTAAAGATCACATTTGAAATAAGAATGTATTTAGATTCAAAAAACTACTCTTTACAACATAACGGTGTAATAACTTCTCAAGAATCGATTGAATTTATATACGAGCAGTGGGTTTATTAGACATTCTAACCACTTTTCCAAAGCTGCTTATTACACATAAAGACATAATCACTATACGGTTGCCAAAAGAGTGAGCGGTGAGAATATAATTGTTGGCTTCGAAATTTTTCATCGATATAGGATATATTTTTAATTTTTACACACACTCAATACACATATTGAAAAAATGGCTAGAGCTAGAAAAGGTGCGTTGATCCAATGTGATCCTTCTATCCGAGCATTAATAATACAGATGGATGCTGAATACAACGATATAATATTAGAGGAGCTCGATGACACGCACATGCTTGTGGATCCAAGCAAAGTCGAATACATAAAACAAGAGCTGAATAGAATGTTGTCCAAGAACATATATAATCCACTTGATGATGAAGAAGAAGAGTGAACGTCCACACACACGCACACACACGCACACACACCCATACACAAACATATACCATAAATAAGCATTTCAATAGCATACGTAGACTAAATGAATATGAAATAGTATAATTCATTAAAAATCATCATTTGAGATTTAATATATGCTGATAATAGTTAGCACTTGCAATAAACGACAACTTAACGGGTATGCATAACTCAGGCGCTCCACCCATTGAAGTATCATTCTCATAATAACTCCGTCGGAGATAAATGCAACACCGACGGGGAAACAACGACGACGGGGGGGGGAGAACCAGGGACGGCCACACATTACCCGCCCTTGCCCAACGCCGTTTCTTTTTCTACCCTTTCCGGACACCGGCCGCGGCCGCCGCGGAGTTAGTCTCCCAGAATTGGAATTGCCGGATCGGGAAACTTTTTCGCATAATTTTTCATTTCTGCTGAGCTTCCGCGGGGGGGGGGCCTGAGGGGGGGCGCCGTTTTTTTGTGTCTGTTTTCTTATTTTTCCGTTTTCCGTTTTCGGACATCCTTCTCGAGAAAATACTTTTGGTGTGTTGCAACAGAAATGAGAGAACACCCTGCAGCAACCGAGACTGCGAGACTGTATTTTCACGAAATTTTTGAAACGAAATTAAAATTTTCGCCTCTTTTTCTTTTTTTTGTGTTTCGAAACAACACAATTTACTAAATATTCGAAATTTTATTGAAACAACCAATTAATAAAGGTTTTCGAAATTTTTAATAATACAATACAGACCAGTCCAGTCCCCCCCCCTCCCAGTTGACTAATGTATGTATACTGGCTGTTACGTTTGAATATTCTTTTGCAATCCAACCTCAGATTTCGATACATGCAGTAAAATTTATTATAAACACTACAATATTATTTATGATCTCAATAATAATGGTAAGTTTTGTAATTGGTAAAGGGAATGTTTCAATTTTGAAATTTCAATCTTTTCTTTCTTACATTTTGTTTTAGTTCTATTTTAAAAATTTTGATCTCTCTCTCTCTCTGCTTTAATTCACTTTTCTCCTTCCATGTTCATGGTTAGTTCTTTTTGATTGCGTATTCTATATTAGGTTATTAATTACTTACTTTCCACTGTATACTATTTTTATACAACCATTCCTAATATCATATTGCATTCTCCATATATATATACTTTCCATTTTTTTTTTTCTTTTGGTTGTGGTATATCAGATTCATAATCATCCTCGCTATTCTCCATATACCACATCAAGTCTGCCAGCGGTCATATCTACTCACTCACACATACTCACTCACACATACACAGTATGAGAGGTTTTAAATGGTCCTCTAGACGTAGATCAACAAAAGTTCAAGATGACGATTCAGAGACTTCAGATACTACAAACGGTACTTTACACCCTCGCTCACGCTCGATGTCGCACACTGTGCACAACACCAACTCTAATACACATACACATACACATACACACCACACAGAGTCTACTTTGAACAAGAGGAAGAGCTCCTTCTTGTTGTCAGCAAGGTTCAGCAGATCAAATGAAAATATAATCTCGGATCAATCACATCATCAACAATCGCACCAATCGGTATCGGGTATCACTTCCATCGCAGAAGGAACACCCGTAGCACCTACAAATAAATCACAAACTTCCTCGACAAAACTTACTACTAATGCTAGTTTGAGTGCTTCAAGAGACTCAAACGGTGGCTCTTCACAGATTACAAAGAATACCGTGGTGACGTTGGATGATAAAAATTACGATTCCACAATATTGAAAATCGGTTGGTTGAATAGATCGAATGAACAATACTTACAATCAGCAGCGTCTCCCATCGATAGAAGGAATTCAAATGATATGAAGTCAGTGTCAGATACTATGAAGAATGCCAATAATGAAAATAAAATATATGAGAAACTTGGTGGCAATCTAAGCAAAGAGAGTCTTACTGCACCAAAAGAATTATACATGTACAAATCAAACCACGCAAACAATTCAGCCTCAAGTTTAAATTTGAATCCTGTAAGTTCCTCTAATAGTGAAAGTGTCCTTGTGCCCGATTATAAAATATACAAAGCACAATTAAAGGGTCCCCTATTGAGTTTATACAAAAGCGGTCTCCCGAATAGCGTTAAACTTTTCGACCCATTGTTGGCACCACAAGCTATTATTAGTGACAAAAGCTCAATCACAAATCAACCACAAAAAAAGAAAGAGACTCTTAGTTATATAAGCGATGTATTCCCACATCCTGAATTAAAAATAGATAAAAACAGAGAGGATAAAGACAGAATTGTTTCTGGTAGTCTGGAGAGTCTTTGCCATACAATACTATTTTGGAATAATACAAGCAGAAACATAATTAATTTAATCCTGTTATTGCCAATGTTGGACGATTTCACAAAATCTTTACATTACTTCATATTATACACAAACCATTTTGCATCACAGTACTTGAACAATTACTCACTAGAGAGTAAGAAACTGACTTTGCTGGAAGAAAGAATTTCATTAATTATTAAAACTACTGTTGATTTGATGCCAAGTTTCCTATTATCTCAATCGTGCTTGAATTCAATTACTACACTTATAAAGATTTTAAAATTAGAAACGTTGAAATCTTTGGTAATTAATAAATTGAACATATTAAACAAATTATCGAATTTTAAAAATATACCCCTAATGAATTATAATGAACTAAAATTGTTGAATATCGATTATTTTCTCAGCTCGGTTGATGTAACATCCTTTGCTGATACCTTCCACAAAATTAGTTTGACTTTTGATAAGGTTTGGTCACCAAGATTTGATTATTCTCTGTTGTATAATTCCATTCATGTAAATAACATGACGGTCAACATTCCAAAAAAAGCAACAAGCGACACTATTATAAATAGCAATAATAATAATAATAATAATGAAGATGAAGCTATTGCTATACGCTCACTAAATCCTGCAGTGTTTAATAATGAAGAAAATTTACACATACTTGGAAAGATCATGACTTCACAACTATTTTCTCCTTCGATGACTTCAAGATCGCGTGGTGAATTGTTGATGAAATGGATAAAAATCGGGTCTCGATTAGAACAAGTTGGTGATTTATCATCCTGGTTGTCAATAGCTACAGTGATATGCTCGTTGCCTGTATTAAGATTGTCAAGAACTTGGAATTTTGTTGACGATAATTCTATCAAAACCTTATTACGTGATTGGATTCCTACCATGGTGCAATTGGGAAGAAGACAGTTCGCATCCAAATCAACGAATAGTGTGTTTATTTTGGCTCCTCCTAATTTAGAAGATGAGTTCATAAGAGAGAATGTTGTTTCATATTTTGGTGATTTAACTATTTATGCAGATAAATTAAAGGACGACTATAAATATAAATATTTGGAAAAGAAAATAAATAGAACTAAGAATGCATTCTATAAATGGGAACAAAGATTACAGGATACATATCAACAAGAAACTAATTCAAGTGAACAGAAAAAATCTAAAATAAAACTGAAAGAAAACGACACAATAAGAAATGAGATATATGCATACTGGAGATATTACTTATCATCACCAAAGTTAAATATTGAAAAATTAATGCAAATGAGTTTAAATATAGAACCTCCAAATGTTAATCAATCAACTTATTCTAAAACTGGTTTTGCCACCAATTCTTCTATTTTGACAGGTAATAGTTTACCTGTTATTTTTAATGATACACTAAAAAGTTTTAGATTAATACCTAAAAAGGCTGTCATCAACTTATATAACAGCCACAATGTGTTATCCAAATCAAATAAGGGTGATCAGCATGGATCATCTGGAAAAATACCACCACCAAGATCATCTGCCCGCTTATCGAAATCAATTTCTATCAGTGAACCATTAAATGTAGTAAGATCTTCTTATATACAAAAAACTGATGAACTTAATATTGATAGGTTTGACGAAATTAACTCACACCAGATCACAGGCTTCGAAGCAATAGACTCATTTATAATAAGAAATATGAATCTAATCGAGCCCAATACTTCTGAGATAATGAGATCAATTTCTGATATTTATGATTCAGATTCTCATATTTTTCATTTAAGTAATGGAATGGTTTTCAAGTCTTTCAACGAACTCTTAAATGAAGATACCAATACTGCAGTTAATATGAGTTTCACTAGTGGACTAAGCAATTCAACTACACACCTATCTCACTTGTCAATTTCATCTAATAATGATAATTCTTTTAGAGATACTTTAAATGATGTTTCAAGTGTTAGGGAATCTCGTTTGTCATTATTGCCACGAAACAAGAGTATTGAAAATTTAGAGTTTTTCCAAGATATTAACCAATTTTCGGAAGGATTTAATGAGTCAATTATTATTAATACAGTTTTAAAGTCCAGTCCCTTAGAAAAAATGCTAGATCTGTTGGTTTTGACAAGTACTATTTTTTCCAAATTGGTAAAAACAAGTGATCTTAAAAAATATTACGATAGTCTGAACAAAGAGAAATCATTTGATAAGGATTTAATATCTCAGGTTGAGTCTTCTCCAATTTCTAATAGTAAACCAAAAACAGGTACATATGGTCTATTAGATTTTGCATTTTTAAAGTTGGCAATGGATAGCACAAAGTATACTGAGATTTTCTTTGACTCATACAAATCTTATCTCACAACAACCACATTGATAGAGCAATTAGCGAAAAGATTCATCAAAGCAAAAACCTGTGCTTCCGCTATAATGGCCATATCATCTACAGAACACTCAATTAATGATAAATTTGAAGAGTCAAAATTTCCAAATTGGGATTTACCATGTGATGATGAAGCAAATATTAATTTATCATTTGTTTTGAAAATTCAGCTAGGTGTAATGGAGGCAGTTAATCATTTGATCAAACATCATTATTCTGATTTTGCTGATGATTTATCATCAAACTCAACATTTTTAGATTTCTTTAAAATTTTAGAAGAAGCTGTAATTGAAGAATGGCCAAATAAGATAAAATTAGCAAAGGAACACAAAACAATGAATACCGAACAATTGGATGATATTGACTCAGTTTTTTCAAAAGTTAATTTTTATTTTAATAGCATTAAGTCGGCATATCAAAAACAGTTTTATCGTCCAATTGATATTCATAGAAATTCCAGAAAAGCAAACATGTTATTAAATTCATTTGCTAGTTTTTCTAATGAAAAACTTACATCATCTATCAAATCGTTTAACAACCTAGACGATTTTACGAAATCATTTATCAATTTAACCTACAAGGACTATGATTCAATGTTAAACTGGTTAAATTCATTGAATTCTTACATTACTCAACAATTTTTCTTAGTATCCAAAGGTGAATGGTTGACCGTGGCTCAACAATTGGAGATATTATATGACCAGGAACCTATATCCTTTTTCAATCATCCATCAAATGTTGAATCATTTAAATTACTAAATTTGGGTACCTTAGAGATAGATGATTTAGAAATTTCCAACATTTTTAATTGGCTCTCTTCGGTAGTTACTAATGAAAAGGAGTTGTTTATCAAAAGACTACCAATATCGGTTCAATTATTATTTAGACTACACATATCATTGACAAACTTTTTTGTTGCACTCATTTCAGATCCTAATTTAGATATCAAAGGTCGTGTTAATAGATGTACTGTTATTTTACAAATGTTAAATTATACAAGATGGAAAAATTCATCAATTGATATCTTCGAGACAAATAAAGATAATTCTAAACAATTAGAAATATCTCCTCATATACCTTCATTCATAGAGACTTCAATTGCAAACTCTTTAACATCCCTGAATTCAAGACTATTTGAAAGCAGTTGGAGACTAGCCCATTCTAATATAAGTACATCAGATGATAAATACAATTTGAAATCGATTTGTGATATTATTAAAGATATCGATGCTACTCACATCAAGCAATTTATTGAAGCGGAAGCAGCTTTCTCAAAAATAAACAACTATTGTATTTGCCCAGGATGGTTAGTTTCAATGTTACTGGATATCTCTCTTTATATTATGAATTCAAATAATGTTAAACCTGCTATCTTTAATTTTGACAAAAAGAGGTGCTTGGTTAATACTATCTTAAGTGTTATTGATAACTGTCCAAAGCCTGTTGATATTGCTGTTCAATCAAATAAGAAATTTAGTGTTTTGTTTGCCATTTACGCAACCCCGCTTGAAACTTACCAAAATACTGTTAGAGAAGCATCTCGGTTGGAGGCATCAACTATTAAATTGAAAGAATTTGGTTTATACAATGAAATTTTAATTCTTGAAGTTGATAAATTAAAAAGAGAAAAACAGAGAAGAGATATTCTACTAGTGAAGGAACAAGAAATTAGAAGAACCTCAATGTCTCAAAATGTATCTTCCAGAATTAAGAGAAATTCCGTTTTAATTCCTAGTAGTTATCAGGCTAGTTCAAATGGTAATTTTTCAAATAGCTCAACAACTGGGGTTGACCAAAACAAAAGGAATTCTGTTTCATCATCAGCAGCTAGAAACTCTCTAATATCTTCAAATAACCATACTGGTGTCAGTAGAAGATTAGGCGAATTTTTTAAGAGCCCATTTTCTATTGGTACATTTTCATCATCTGTTTCAAATCCATCTTTACATAGCCATCTGCTACAGGTTTTAAAGAGTGATGGATCACTTTCACCTTCCAATTTGCCAGATATTGAATATCCATCTTTAGGCGAAAGTAAGCCAGTAGTGGTAATCAAAACTTTTGAGATAAAATCAATTGTTCCTTTAGTGAACCATAAAATGTCATCTGCATACGCTTACGCATTTAAAATCATTCTTGAAAATGGTACAGAGCATACAATCCAAGCTACTAATCAAGAAGATCTCAACGATTGGGTTCAAATGATCAAGACTTCCAAGAGATACTCATTTTATTCTCAGAAATACAAGGGTAAAACACATAATAAAGTATTCGGTGTCCCATTAGAGGATATTTGCGAAAGAGAAAATACTGTAGTCCCCGCAATTGTTATTAAGTTAATAAAATCTATTGAGGAAAGAGGTTTAGAAGAAATAGGTTTATACAGAATCCCTGGGTCTACTGGGAGTATCACTGCTTTAAAAAATGCATTTGATGAAGAAGGTGCCGTGAACAACACTTTTACCTTAGATGATGATAGATGGTACGAAATTAATGCTCTAGCAGGGTGTTTTAAAATGTATCTCAGGGAATTACCAGATAGTTTGTTTACAAATGAACATGTAAATGATTTTGCTTCCATTGCCCTAAATTTTAAGGCGAAGAGACTTACAGAAGCCGAATACACAAATTCAATTGTGGTACTATTAAATAATCTTCCAAACATTTATTATGAAACAATGAAAATTATTATATTTCACTTGAATAAAGTTCACAGCCACATGAATAGTAATAGGATGGATGCCTCGAATCTTGCAATAGTGTTTTCAATGAGTTTCATTGATCAGGATAACTTTGCATCAAGCATGGGTACTACGCTTGGTGCCATTCAGACAATTTTACAGCATTTTATTTCATCTCCAGAAAAATTTTTTATACGTTGATTCAAACAAATGATAAATTCAATGATAATGCATATATATGCTGTTACTATATAGACATATTTATTAATTCAAAGAACATGTTTTTTTAATGTGATATTCAAGCTTCGATTAACTTATTTACTTTGTTATCTGAAATAAGTAAGACATTATACTTGGGATTTTAGGAAAAGTAATAAATTTTTAACTCAACTAAACTATTTACAATTAGCATTTGAAAATGACATATGTTTATATATAATTATATACACGAGCTAGATATCTCTTGAAGGACAATTTGAGAAGAATTTGGTTCTATTTTTTCTTTAAATCAGACTTACGAACAATTTTAATTCTAGAATTTATTTTCTTCTGTTTAACCTGTTCCTGCTTTTTCTTTTCAGAGAGCTGCATTTGCTGTCTTCTCTCAGCTTGTTGTCTAGATTTAGCCATATTATCTCTAAATGTTTGCATTATACCTTTTTGGTTTTCAATGGCAGATTGAGGACGCACAACAATGTCAACCATATTGAACTTCTTCCTCAAAGCTTTGTTTCTCAGTGCGACAGTTTGTAAAATGGAGAATAAACTGTTTACTGCAAAATACAAAACAACCCCAGATGACAAATTCATGGTAGCTGGAATCGAGATTAAAGGTAGAATTGTGAAGAACTTTTTCATATTTGGACTAAATTGTTGGGCACCCGTCTCACCACCTAACCTTGTGAAAGAAATCAAAATGGCAGAAGTTATAAACTGAAGACCGAGGTATGGATCAGCTTGTGCTAAATTAGTAAACCACAATATACCTTGATCAGCGAAGCCTGGAACTGGATAATTCGCCATATGTCTGATCCCCCCAAAAAAACCCAAAGCAATCGGCATTTGTAGCATTGGAGCGATCATCCATCTGTTCTGAATACCATGTTTTGCCAAAAGTTGTTTTCTTTTTAAATTAACACGTTGAGCATCTGCCATTTCTGTGGTTGCCATCAATTCTGCGTTCAATTTGTCTAATTCTGGTTTAATGTGTGAATTACGGGCCATGGTATCAGATGATTTAACATACAGTGGGAACAGTAACAATCTTACTAAAATAGTGGCTGTACAAATAGTACCCCACCATGGAAGTCCACTATAGACGTGAATGTATTCTAATAAATGTTGAACAAAATCAGCTGGCCACCACCATGTTTGTGCCATTCCAATACTGTTTAAATAACCAATATGATCGCATACGCCAGTAACAGCACCAGATACTTGTTCAGTCAGACCAACTTCAGAACTGACACGAGACACTTCATCGAATGAAGGTAAGCTAGATTGAATTTCAGATGTTGGAATATCTACGCCCGTTGAAGTAGATTTGAAACGAATGTTATTTCTAATGAAAGATGCTTGTAATGTATATTTAGCTTGCAGCAATGACAATGGAGCAACACTCACAGCTATCCTACTAGCAGCTAGGTGTTTTGATGCCCCTAGAATAGAGGATCTAAACATCTTTACTCAATAACTTAAATTCAATAAATTATTCAATTGCAACACAATTCTAGTAGAAATTTTGAAACAGCAATTAAACCAACTGGGATTCTAAATTCTATGAAAACAAATAATATTATGATAAATAACAGAGATACATTTAGTAACCTTTTATGATAATCATATGTATTAAATATTGTTTGTTACAATGTGTTCTTGCGTATATTACTTCCAAATTGATGTCTGAAATTTTGTAATTGGTGGTAGTTTTTCAAATTTGAAACTTTAAGGAATTTTGATGAGCCAAATGAGTACTTTAGACCAAAAATAATAATAGTATGAATATTTGAAAGTAGTTATAAGAAGAAACAATTATATATTCTATTTATTTTACAAGATGTTTGTTAACAATTGTGTTGTTAGTGACATTTGTGTACTGTAGTGTAATTATGTATGGATGCAGAAACTAAAATATGCAAAGAGTGGTGCGGATTTCTAGAAGATTTCTCTCTCAAGATCTGAGGTCACAATTATACCTTCATTGCTTAAACCGTGAATTTGATGCATTATTAGTGAAATTTAAAAATATACCAGTGAAAGAGATGGATTATTCGTTTGTTAAATTATTTCTAGACAGGAGCTGCCAATGGGGTCATTTTCAATCGATACAATATATTTGGTACACTTATGTAGAAAGAAATCAATCTTTGATTGTAGAGCCCCGACTATTATGTGACATTGCTAATATGTGTGTGGCAGAGGGACAATCATTTATGCCTCAGAAGATCTACAGTTATTACAAGAAGGTTTACGGAAGAAAGGCAAATTTTACTCCAGAGAGGGAATATTCTAATATTGAATTCGAATTAATAAGGGCCAAGGTTGAAAGTTTTGCTGCCACAAGCAAGGATACAACGTTTAATGAAAAATGGTGTGTATTTGTTAAAGAAGTAGATAACTACCTTCCACCACAACTCGTTTATAAAATCAGAGACTTCCCTAAACTAACTGATAGTCTACAAAGTTTGAATATCGAAGAATTACACAAATTACTATTTGAGAAGACGAAATTAGAGATACACAATAAATCAACTTTACCACTATTATTAGGAATGGCATTGTTACAACCAAAAGAAGTTATCAATGTTGAGACTAAATTCCAACTCTTTAAACGTTTTATAACGACCTATCCATACCTGGAAGTAACTGATCCATTATTGATACTGAAAAACCAATTGCAGGGAGATAAATACCTTCTGAATCAACTGGGACAATATCTAGATCATGATATAGGATTGAATAGTGCATGATTATAATCAGCACATTCCAAAACAAATATATAATTTAACCGGGGCCACACAGTTAAAATTTAGATTTAGAGCCACAAACAGCTTTCAAGCATACATATATATAGCACACTAATCGTTCCAATGAAGAACTACAGTAGTAATCAACCTAAATAGTAAAATGCATAGACAGATTCATATTCTTACGTATTACTTTTCTTTGAGGGTTCCTTTAAACTCGACCACTCTTTATATCGAGATGATATGGTTCATTAGATGCCCCTCCCCCCCACCTTCTTAAAACGCGTTTGGATAATTTCGGCGGCTGTTTTTGTAAGAACTTAATCGCTACTATTCTTATATAAAAACAGTCTTGAAAGGTTGAGAAATATCTCCAAACAGTTCTAGACTGTTACCAGATATTGATGAAAACAACCAAAGGGTGACCAATTAATGGATTACTTTTGGTAATGGTTAGAGATACTACTGCAGCATGGCCAAACAATCGAAGAGCGTACTTTATTCGAAGCTATTTGAGAAACTGATCAACTCACGTTGGAAGTTGGATGATACAATTGTCTCATTTTTGTACTATTTATTTCCAAGGGACCTATTTGTTCGAGCATTATCATTATTAGACTCTGGTGATATGTTTATATATTTGTTGGACAATTGTTCTACCGATGCCCAAGAGCAAGTGGTGGGCACAGATAATTACTACGACGAGGATAGTAATAACATCCATAATGATTCTTTCTTGAACGATTTTGCAGAGAAAATATATACATATGACGAGAATATCATTTCGAGATTAATTGTTAAAAGTAATGACGAATCAGATTCGCCAATCTATGTAGATATACACAGTTGGTTATGTTCGTGCACCGAGTACCAAGAGCAATTCAAAGAAGCCTTAGATGAGAGTTATGATGATGTCAGCACAAATGAAAAGCCGCCAGATAAGGACTTGTCATCATTATTTCTTGATATCAAGACAGACGCTGATAACTTTTCAGATGATAAGTTTGCTCAAATCGATTCGCACAGTTTATCAAAACAATGTTATGTAGAACACAACAAGCTAATGTGCCCACACCTACTGGCGTACTCAATTCTTCTAGCCTCATCAAAGAAGACTTTCAATTACTTTACAATCAAGAATCCAACTGTGTTAGTGATAAAGATCACTAACCTTGACGAATGGTTGAAATTGCACATCAACATAGTCAGTTGAGTGTGTTTATGTCATTTCCTTTCCCTCCGCTGTCCCTCCGCTTTCCCCCACCTTCCTCCACCGATTCCGTTCAAGAAGGACCTCAATAATATCAATACAGATCTAGTTTAAATAACAGTATTTGATACTATCACCATTAGAGAAACACAAGGTTAATAATAATAATTGCGTCCATCAATAAATGGTATAGCAGTCGCCCATTGTGTATTGATCATCGATACTACAACCTTTGGGATTCTCACGCTATTTACGTGTATGGTGATTTACCCGGATAAATACGAACCACTATCTAAAGATTTGTGATCAAGAACTTGACTTTCAATAGCTGACAAGAGCGCAACCAACTACATGATATGCAATTAGAATGCTGTGTTATATTATCGTCTCTAGTCTCTCAGTGAACGTTTGTCTCGGTTCAATTAACTGTGTGGTTTGTTCTTGTATATATATATTTTTTACTTCTGTGATTTTGCTCTTATTTTTCTTTTGAGCTGTTTGAAATTTTAGGACACTACCTGTAAGCACTTTTTCAGTTTTTTTTTTTATTGAAATCTTTCACAATATCTGAAAATATCTTTTGCACTTGTGAATTGAAAGGAATGAATCATTTATACTGACTGAACAGACAATTTATCCACAGAAACTTATTATTCAAATTCTAACTGTTATAGGAATAATTTTTTTTTTTGTATTGAAGTAAATTCAATATATCAGAGATATTGGTTCTAGAAGTGTGCTTTTAATCGATTTGTTCAAATAGCATCGATAATCTACTATTCAACATCACCAGTGCGTATTTTGGCTATTGTATTGTTTCTTTTCATTGTTCATATTTTTAAAAGAGAAACCATATAATTAAATATAACAGAAAACAAAATCACGCTATAACTACCATTAGGTAATAACTCCCACAAATAATTGTAATCCATTATACATTTTAATTACCACTGTACATTTTTTTCCTTTACCAAATTTTGCATATTTAAAACTAACTGAAATAAATTATGTCGGACATGGATTCTCAAGAAAAAAGTGAAGAATCATACTCAATGTATCCAAAAACATCTTCACCACCACCGCCACCAGGTCCTCACCAATCTGGAATGCATTTTTCCGTCTATCAGCCTACTGTACCAATGTATAGTTATCCACAATCACCTTACATGTATACTGGTCAAATGCCTGCATATGCTTTCAATATGATGGGCCAGAACCAAATGATGTATCAACACAATGGCATGCCACAATCAAATAACGGGGATGGTAAGAAAAAATGGAACAATAGTGCTAATGTTGGTATGGGCAATGGTAAAGTTCACCATTACCAAGCAAATCAACATACTACAAGCTACCATCCACAATCTACAGCCAACGGAGGTTCAGGATTTGTCCCAAGCAGTAAAAACAACAGTAATAACTCAAGATCTAGCAATTTTGCAAATCCATCAGCTTCTGCTAGTTTTAACCCCCAACTCAAATATAAGTTTGATATATCAAACTTAAGTTCTTCAGATAACCCTATAACATCTGTTGATTTTCCAATGTTTTTTAATACTGACGAAAACGAATTTGTTGAAGCTAGACATAAAAGACAACAAATTAGAATATCAACATTAAATAATGAGGAAATTTTAATCTCTAAAGTATTACAAACCAAACCTAAGATAAATGATTCAGATAAGAAACCTGAAACAGATTCAGAAAAAATGAATTCACAAAATGATATTAAATTAGCAGAACAAAAAATCGAAAAACTTAAAATATCGGATACTTCTAATCAAAATCAATCTTCAGAAACTGAAAAGAAATCCGATGAAACATCAAAGGTTAATACCCCTGCCTTGAACCTTCTTGGAGACTCATTAGTTAGTCAAACACCAGCTATTCCAAAACTGGCACCAAAATCTTGGTCCTCTATAGCTGCTGGCCCAATTAGCAAAACAAAAACTACTGCTACTTCATCTACTACTGCTAATTCAACATCATCTAGTACAGCTACATCATCATCAGCATCAGCTGTGTCAGGTTCTGCATCTGATTCAACAACTCCATCAAATACTAACATTCCTCAAAGAAAAGATAAAAAATATGTTCCTTCATCTCATATCGGTATCGAACCATTGGGAACCACTGCATTAAGAATGTGTTACGATCCTGATTTCATGAATTATTCGATCAAACAAAATGAAAAATTACTTCCAATAAAAAACATCACACCAAGAGGTATAATTAACAATGCTAATATTTGTTTTATGAGTTCGGTTCTTCAACTATTGTTATCTTGCAGGCCATTCATAAACATTTTGAATATTGTTAGCATTAATAGTAATATAACAAAGTCAGGCGTCAAACAAACCAGATTATTAGATGCTTGCATTAAATTGTATACTAGGTTTGATAAAGAGACATACGAAGCTGAGAAAGAAAAGGAGATGCAAAATGACAGCAATAAAAAGCAAAACAACATGTATAACAATAAAACAGGATCCATTTCTCCTGAAGCCTTTTATAAAGTTTTATCAACTATTTCTAAATTTAAAGATTTGAAATGGGGCCATCAAGAAGATGCAGAGGAGTTCTTAACTCATTTGCTGGACCAACTTCATGAAGAATTTATCAGTGTTATAGAATCTTTGACTGATAATGAAATTGTAAACCTAATTAATAGTATTCATGATGAAGAGTTGAAGGCATTTGTAGTAAAAAATCTTCCACAGTACAAAAAAGCTGCTTTCAACAAGAGCCAGTCAGCACAATTAAAGTCATTATTGGCTAAATATGCTAACAATACCGAAAGTGAAGGAGATGGATGGCAAGAAGTTAGTGGTTCTAGTAAGAAAGGCAAGAAGAACAAGACTGCTGCTAAAAGGACTGTTGAAGTTGAACAATCTCCAATTTCCAACTTGTTTGGCGGTCAATTTAGATCTGTTCTTGACATTCCAAATAATAAAGAAGCTCAATCAATTACCTTAGATCCTTTCCAAACTATTCAACTGGATATTTCTGACAAGAGCATCGATACTATTGAAGAAGCCTTCAAAAAGTTTAGTGAATTTGAATTACTTGCATTCAAAGCTTCATCTGGTAATGACGTTAAAGCTAAGAAACAAACCTTCATTGATAGATTACCACAAATTTTATTAGTCCAATTAAAGCGTTTTTCTTTTGTCAGTAATGAAGAAAAGGATAATAACATGATGAACTATAATTCGATCAATGGCCGTATCGAGAAGATCCGCAAAAAGATTAGTTATGGTCATGGACTTGTAATTCCTGATGTCAATTTGTCACCAAATTCCTGGAATCAAGCTAACAGAAAGTATGAATTGACAGGTGTTATATATCATCATGGTTTAAGTTCAGACGGAGGTCATTATACCGCAGATATTTTTATTAAAGATACAAATAATTGGTACAGAATTGATGACACTAATATTACAGAATTAAAGAAGGATGAAGTATTGACCGGTGGTGGTGAAGGTACTGATACAAGAACAGCTTATATTTTGATGTATCAAAAGTTATAATGTAATTAACCAAATAAATAAGTTTATAAAAAGTTAATAGAAATTGAACTGATGATATTGCCTACCTATCATTTCAAACAAAATATTTTTTTTTGTTAGACAATTCCATCTCTTAGAGACAAAAACAATTTGCCAAATACTTAGCAATGAATAATAAAAAGGAGTTGATGTTTTAAGGAACCAAATATGGTAATGAATTCACATCAGGTATCCAAATTAATAGTCAACCAATAACTTCTCGACGTATTGAAACAACGATCTGAAAGGATAAACTAGTTTGCTGAGAGCTTCGAAATCGAAGGTCCATTGTTAATTTTAGTGTGGTGTATGGGTTTGGTAATTTTAATTGACGCGTTTTTGATACTCGAGATGTCATCCATCGTTATTTTTAATTGAAATTTCATAAATGATTAAGATTAAACCCATGAACAATACGATTAATAAAGTTAAATATTATATATGTTTACTAGTATCAAGATATTTGTGGTAGAAGATATAAGTGTTACTATTCACACTAATTCTTTTTTTGTAGATTTGAAGCAATAAGAAAAATCAAAAAAACAGATTCAAAAGAAATTGTCTGCAGCTACTCTGATTGAATTAGCAAAATGATCAAACAAGTTGATAACGACGCTAATGGCTTGGATTTAAAATTGATGGAGAGATCCAATCCTTTATTATTTTCTGTGGGTAAACTCGACCAGTATCCTTTGGAGTATGATGAGCTGAAACAATACTTAACAGCAAAAGACAACAATGCTATAGGTTCTACATTCTATCAACAGGATGGAATCAATGTTACCGATAGGGACTACTTGGATTTCATGTTATATAGAACCAATGATAATGATACAGAAATCGATTTAGACAAAAAGTTAACTAGTGAGTATGCCTTGTACCAAGTTCAAAAGCAGAAGAAAAATGGAAACTTACCAACAGATTATGACTTGTCCATGGAGAAGTTGATGAAATTAAAACCAAATTCTGAGGAATGGTTTAAGCATATCATGAGTATAATGGAAAGTATTAATGGAATAGAATTGGATACATCAATATCGAATCATGTAAATGTATCTGCAAATGTCAATTCATCGGGAGGAGTATTATCAGGAAACCAATCCTCAGCAGCATTATATAACAATGCCGACAGCAACACTGGTGGAGATGGTAATGCTATCAGAATAATAAGGAGTAGAAATACTAGCGTTCTGGATTTGGTTAATCCAAACGAAAGCAATATGATGATTGAGGATATTCAAGATAAGAAACAATCTGAGATGCTATTACAAGAATTAACAGCATACCTTATTTCAACTTCAATTAAAAAAGGTATCGATGTTAAGCCACCTATGGTAGATGATCCTGTTGAATTTTTAAAAGGTTCCATCGATTTTATCACAAACGAAATTTCTCAACATGAAAAAGTGATAAAAGAAGCAAGACAGAACACTATTAAAAGAAGTAAATCATATAAGAGTGCCAAAGAATTAGAGACTGCCTTCAAAGATTTACAACTGGCACATAATTTTTTAACCAGAAAGTTTCAAAACGATCGTGAGGAATATACTAAAGATATTGAAAGACTTTCTGCTACAAATAAGGAACTACAACAAAAAGTATTGAACTACCATGCCTCGATTCTCGCAAGTGAAGATAAAATATCATCTTTAGAGAAAGAGTTGAGGGAATTAAGGATGGACATGATTAACAAACCTTTAACAACGAGTACAAGCGGCGAAATGTCACCATCTTCCCCAATGTCAGCTAGCTCTAACTCGATTACAATAATGAGAAACGAATTCAAAAAAATGTTATCAGATACGCAAAAGAGACATGAAGAAGAGTTGAAGTCTGAGAAGGAAGCTAGACTTCAACTTGAGAAAGAGTTGGCAATATTAAGAAACGGTAATTAAAAATAAATAGACAATATCACAGCGAAATTTGTAATAATCATATACAGAAAGCAACAGCAGCACATATAAAAATATATTTACATACACACGTACATATATATATATAGTTTTACTACATAAACAAAATTAAAAACCATTAGATTACAACTTATATATGTAAAAGTTTGTTATATTATGATAGGTATTTTTTATTCATTTACTTATTACATAGAAGTAAAACATCGTTTATTATTTAATTTTTCTTACAATATGCTACTAATAGTCGAATATATACATATTGACATTTTATCTCTTACCACCAGGGACTAACATTGCAATGTTGTTACCACTCAACAACATTCTACCATGGTGTTTCATAACAATATCATTATCATCATTACTCTTAGTGATATATTCAACAGCATCTTCTATAATAACATTAACGAAATCATCAAATCCTATTAAAGTACCAGTGAATTCTCTGTTAGACTGTAGTATTATCCAGACATTTTGATTGATTGTTTTGTCGATGATCTCTAATGGTAATAAAACTTCAGAACTACTCATTATCTAAATGTATATTTTCTTGTGTAATCCTTCTTCGATTTGTACTCTCTAAAATCTTAACAGTAAAAATTTTTCAATGAAACAAACACTTAATAATCAAAGAGACCCAAACTCAAAATCGATCATCATTCTCTTAATAATATATCAAATATCAAATAGATAATCATCACATATGCCTTCTTAAAACTTAAAATTGTTATCGATGCAAAATTTCACTTTTCGAGTTATCGAAATTTCAAAACCGTTCAGGTTGAAATTTCAGTAATGTCACAAACAAAGAAGAGTGAGCAAAGAATCTTTGATGTTTAGGACAATTGATGATGGGTTTCTCTATAATTAGTGAACTAGAAGGTTCGTCAGTTAACCGTTAGAAGTATTTAATGGGGTGGTGGGTATCTGTTGAGGTGTACTTTTGCAACTGTTGAACTTCAAGGCGTTGTACTATCGGCCAGTAATGACTTCAATGAGTGAGAAGGGGTGGATTAGGGATCCCTGAAGTCTGTCGATAGATGAACCTCAAGACGGTATGTATCATCTTTTCAAATATATAAGATATTAACGACTGTAAGAGATGAATGTTCTTATTGTTATAATAATGCATCTTGTTTTTTCTTGTCTAGTCTCTAATTTTCTACTTCGTGAGGGTTCTTATAATTTGAATATAAATATATGCAATATAATAATATATAGAAAGTACGACTGGTAACTCAAATAAACATTATCACTATCTGAGTTTGATATTTTTTAACGTTACTTTGCCATATTTCGAAGATAAGAACAACAACTTACATGAAACTCCAAATATTAAAGGTACCGATTAACTGCTTCCGAATTTACAGACACCAGCCAACTTTTGGACCACAGTTGGTGCCTATAAAGCTCTTGAGCTCATCAAGTAAGCTATATTTGGATGACAGAGAGCTGCACCAGAAATCACATTTGTCATCCAACGAGAAAAAAGAGATGAAGCTGTTCCACAAGAACCAGAAGATCTTAGAGAAGATGGAAAAGAAAAAATCGCATGCAGGTGAGAAGAAGCCAGACATGGAAACACTAAAGAAGTTTGGAGAAGATGCCAGAGTTGCCCAAAACCGACCAGATGATGGAGTGTATTGAACATGTTTTTTGTTTACTCACCCACTAATGCTCCAGAAATACTGATGCCAATATTCAAGATACAACTTCTTGCTCGATAAGAACCCTCGAATGATACCTGTACAACAACAGGATACAATGCTTATTGGTGTGGGTTATTTCCTGAAAGTACATGAGAAACATGGGAATCATACTAATACTTCCAACAAGACATAGTTACAATAATACATTCCAATAATTGGCAGTTTTGCGCCCTTTGTACCACTTGTGTTTATTTTTTATATATAAGGATTAAATAGATGTTTTAAAGTTATTAAAAAAATATTCAAATTATTAACAAGTGGATTTTGACCAATATATTTGTTTACATTCAATTTCGATATTTCATATTGACAACTTACTTGCAATATCTTTCTTTGAGACACAATTTACAAACTGACTCTTTTGATCTCTTCTCTGCCTTAATTGCAGTAATTTTGAAATTTCAGTCTCATTGGAAAAAATGCTGGGTTCAATATTGATGTTTTTACAAATATATATATATATATACAGGTTAAATAGTTTCGAATTTACAAGACTCAGTACAGATAAACAATTTATCACCAATAGTGTGGCTTCTGTTTTATTATTTAGTGACAATTTAATCGTTCTGTTTATTAGAACCAACATTAAAAACATAGCAAGTTATTCGGCCCTCTCTCTCTCTCTGGCCCAGCTTTTGGTATTGTATTGTTTTTTAAATATATTATCAGGATTTAGACATTCAGAACTAACAACAAACAGGATATTCATAGTAAATTGACTGATTATGGAACTAGTTAGTCCTTTACAATTTAGCGTGGTTCAACCTACACTATATAGGGGTTCCTATCCAAGAGAAATAAATTTACCATTTCTAAAGTCATTGCAATTGAAAAAAATTATATCATTTGTACCTGAATCAATTAACAAAGAGTCTGATCCAGTACTGGTAGAATTTTGTGAGCAACACCAAATAGAATTAATTCATATTCAAAGTGGTAAAATTAAACAGAAGAAAGATAAGAATAAAGATGATAAATTAAAAGATAAGAATAAAGATGATAAACCAAAAGTTAAGAGAAAGCAAAAACAAGTGCCTATTGAATACACTACCGTAATAGAATGTGTCAAAATTTTAATTTGCAGAGATAATTATCCATGTTATATACATGGTGTAAATGATAATGATATAGTTATTTCATTAGTTGTTGCATGCTTACGAAAATTTAGCTTTTGGAGTAATATTGCAATAATGAATGAATTTCTAACTTATAATTCCAGCATTAATATTCATGAACGTACGTTTATAGAAAATTTTAATTCTGAGATTGTGATAGAAAATGTGAATAAGAAAGATATTGTAAGTTGGATTCATTCTAAATCAACTTCTTCAAATTCAACAAGCATGCTACCAAAGCTAAAATTCAAGAGTTAGTTAATCTCTGAGTTGTCAAATGATAAAATCAAAAATTGCATAACCCAAATAGTTTGAAATGTTTATATTAAATTTTACCTCACATATAATAATTATATTTAATATTGACATTTACTTAATTGGGATCAGCTCCTATTAAAAATCTAGATACTTTTATTATCCATATATACTTGATTATATCCATTATCTTATGTATACAATTTTATTGGAATAATAAAGAAGCAGCAAAATCAACATTACCGTTTGTTTGATCTAATGCTTTAATTGCTTCTGACCTGCTGAAACCTAAATTAGTCAGTTGTTTAATGATAGTTTCTGAATATTTGACAGGAGAAAAATTTCTAACTGGTGGATTGGTTATGTTGCTACCTCCAGACACCAGGGTTTGTAAATTGGAATTACTTATTGGCTTACTTATTGGTTTGGTAACTTTGTGATCATTTTGTTTTTCTTTTACAGTAATACTATTCTCACTTGCAAAATCTTTAGGAATATCTGCTTCACCTAAAAATTTAGCCTCAACCCCAGCAATCCTCAATACATTCTTCTCTAAATCTATACAAGCTTGGTGTCTTTTTAGCATATCCAACCCTATTAATAAATCCATTGGAGTATCAAGGACTGTGAATGAACAAGGGATAAATTGTGTCTCGATTTTAATTTGAGCTTGATGGATCCTTCCTAAAATTTTTCCTACCCCAACACCATGAGCTTCCCCAGTAAATCGTTTATCAATTAATCTATCCAATCCAGTTTTTTTCGCTAGCTTACTAGATAATATTGTCATTTGAGCACCTGAATCGACAAATGCTTTAACTGGTGTACCGTTTATTTCTAAATCAATGTATAGCATGCTGACTGTTGTGAAAACTTCAGGAGTATATTCTAATGCGTTTCTCATCTGTTCATCGATGTCTTGTTGATTAATTAATTCCGAAATTCTCTTTTTGTTTTCTGGTTTATCTGGGTCACTCATCAATTGATTGTATTCTGCTTGTGGAATTCCAAAAGGATTCTGACCAACGTTATTGCCATTTCCTAAACTAGAAGCATAACGTCTCTGTAAAATAATAGGTCCTAAACGTTCCTTGAATAATTGTGGATTATGTATCATTTCTGAAAACATTGGTATTTGTGCTCCAATGTTGTTTCTCAGCATTTCATTATGAAGCAATTCATTTCTAAACTGTTCAATAAATTCTTCATCAGTTAGTTCACTGGCATTTAACATTGGTTCGTTGGCAATTTTGTTTCTAATCAGTAACAGATCATCTTTAACAATACCAAATTCAGATAATGATTTTTCAGAGCTATTAAGATCTAAAATATCCATGTTATGATATATATCATGTTTTTTCGAATCAAATCCACAATCAGCCTCTAATAGTACAAGGAAATCATTCAAAGACATATCATCGCTAACCTCCAAAGGGCCAATAACAACCCCAGTAATCTCATTCGATACAGTTAAATCCATATTTAATTTTTCCTTGTATTAATGCTTATCTTAGTTCAAATGTAAAACAACTCTTAACTCCTTCTTTTAACTTATTCTGAAGTATATAATTATTAATGAGATCCTAGTGAAAAATAACTTAATATTGAATAATAACAGTTGAAGTATCTGAACATATTATTATTAACTGTTTTCCTTTTATATAATTAAAAATTGAGTATCTTATTAATGTTGATTTTGAAATTTTTCAAAATGACCTTAAATTTATATCAAGTGGCAATGGCTTACAAGTTTAGCAAACCTGCCATACAAAGAAAGTGATTTATAAGATTTTTACACCCAAAGGAAGCTAAAAGGTTATTTGTTTTATTTTAGTAATACTAAGATTCTGTTGTGATCACAAGTAAAATATCCTGCATTCAATTAAATTGAAAATTTATTATTTATAAGATTTATAAAACATTGGATATGGAAAAATAATAAGAAAAATACTAAAAAGAAATATTTACAAATAATCTCACTGGAGATACTTTTAAAAGTTTGGATGGCTAGTTGAAGGATGAAACCAGGTTTGTTACTCGATTACATCCGTGTGGCTTATTTCATTGACACTGTGTTCTAGTCCTTACCAACAATAAATAAATTAAACGAAACATTGTTCTTATTGTAACAATTTGTTTCATTTTAATTTGGCAGCTTCATTCAAAATTTTGCTACCAGTTTGAGCAGCTTTTGAATCTAATTGTTTATTTAAAACTGTGATGACGTTTCTTATTGGTAATCTTGGTTTTCTCATTTGTGCAGCGAAAACAACGGCACTTGTGAATAACGCTAAAGCACCAGCTTGATGAATAGCAGCTAAAGGCACTGGTACTATATAAATTAAAACAGAGATACCTAAAGCAACTTGCATAGTAACTAAACCCATCATTGCTCTAACGGTCAAGTTGGCGTTTCTTGGAATCAAATGCTTCTTTTTGACACAAACCATATGTAAACCAGTAACTGCAACAAATGTGGTACAACCAAGAATTCTATGGATCAATTGAACGGTTGTTGGATTTTCAAATAGATTTCTCCACCATAAATCACTCTTGTCTTCGGCTCTAGCATAATTTGGGTCCATCAATTCCCTGGAACTTGGGAACCAAGTAGCACCCATCTTTGGGAATGAATTATATATCAGACCGGCATCTAGACCGGCAACCATACCACCAGACATTGCTGTTAAAAATGTGAATAGCAACATATGAATGGAAGCCTTTCTCAGTTTAATGACTTTGGTGGAATCCAAAAGTTTGATTGTTTCTAAAGCCTTTCTTGGGTTCTTAACCATTTTAATTTCTCTTAAAATATTAAAACCAGTCCAAATCATACCCATGTATAAGCAGAAAGCAGCACCTAGATGTGTAGTTAACCTATATTGAGAAACGGTTGGCTTAGATTTTCTATCATTCAATTGTTGTTTATCAATACCTGAGTAAACCATCCACCAACCAATAGCGCCTTGAAGACCTAATAAACAAGCTAATCCGAACAATCTTTTATTGACATGCATTGTTGTCTTTTTAGTAGCTGCAAAATAAATAGCAGGTAAAATGAAGACTACACCGATACCACGACCCCATAGTCTATGAAACCATTCCATGAAGAAAATAAATTTGAAATCATCTAAATCAATATGGGAATTCAATTCTTTAAATTCAGGAGAGGTTTTATACTTATCAAATTCTTCTTCCCATTCCTTTTGATTCAACGGAGGGATTGTACCAGTGACTGGTTTCCATTCGACGATGGATAAACCAGATTCGGTCAAACGAGTAAGACCACCTAAAATAACAATACCAAAAACTAAACCAGAAGTACCGATTAACCAGTAGCCAACATATTTAGAAGATAACAATTGTTTTGAAGTTTTGATTGAATTATTAGCAGCAGCATCTGAAAGAATTGTGGAGGTATCTCTTAAGATCCTAGAACTGTGGAAACTACGAGCCTTTGGCGAATATGCTAACAAACTCGAAACATTACTACAACTTCCTTTATTCATTCTTAAGCCATTTGAAAAGTTAGCCACTCTGATAATGTTGCTCGTAACAGAAGTTCTAGACTTGATATTTAACCAATGTCTAGTTGATCCTTTCGAGAGCAGATTCTTCAACAGCATTTTGTCTTTCTCTGTGTATGATATATTGTAATATACTAACTTGTAACAGAAAAAAAAATTAACAGAATATTTATTACAGAAAGGAATATTGAAATTGTAAACTGATTAATAACTTACCCCATGTTATTATTTAATGCTTTCCCAACTCTTAAATATATACGATGGTTAACTTTGTTTGTCTTTCTTCAAAATTTCATTTTTTACAACAAATTTCAAGATCCTTTCAAAATTGTATGGAAGTTAAAAAAAATGACAACTCATGATCAATTAATAACAAGAATTCTAATGGCTTCTGTCATTAATCAAGTTAACTCAAGGATAAATATTTGTATTTGTGGATTATAAGAAGATCTATTATGTATATTAATGCATGTATCTATATATTTGGGCGTATGTGCATTTAATTGAATTTTGCCCATGTAATACTAATTTGTATAAAAAGAAAAATGTGAATTTGGCAAAAGTGTTACTGACCCCGTAAGGTGTATTTTCATGGGTATCAGGTTTGTTTACCAGATCTGTTTGGACACCATTTTGAATCTTGATACTTGTTCTAATGATCTAGGGTTGGCATCATCTTTTCTCTTTCTTTCAGAATTTAAAGATTTTGTTTTGGTGTCAAACATTGATACGGATTTTACTAGAATCGGTGAATTCATTTTAGGTGATTTAGAATCAAGTACATCCAGAGTTGGCTTATCTAATTTTGCCAGACCACTACCTAGTATTCCAGGAACATAATTTTTTTCGGAAATGGAATTATTTCTTTTCTTAATAGATTTTTTTATTTCATTCCCCCATTTTGTAAGAATCCAGGACAGGCAGAGCTTGATAGCCACTAGAATCAGCATCACAAATAAAAATATAAATGTGGATAAAAAGAATATACGATAACCATGATAATCAGAAGCTCTTAGTCCCCGGATAATAGTCCGTGGTACCATTACTAATGATAACACTGTATATGCATGTAAGGGCAGACCTAATCTATCCTGGTATTTGTGCAAGCCCGATATGTAACTTCTATATGTGATAATAAAAAACTTGTCATAAATGGTGGGTCTAATTCTGTTGAATTTGTTTATATATGCATGCTTTGCCCAATCTACTATCAACTCACTACCGATAACTGACACCATAGGGCCACATAAGACGCCAATAATTACGGCAGCCGTGTTGCCAGTTGTGCTGCTTAATGTCCATGAAGTTGGAACTGTGGATACAGAGGCCCCATATCTTGCAACCAGGTTTCGAATTGAAATTATTGTTAATATTACGGTAATTTGAAATCTTTCAACTACGTCTGCAATAGTTATCTGGAATAAACCTTCCTTATCGAATTTCTTGAATATGGCACTCTTCAACTCCGCAAATTGAATAGATAGCAGTAATGTTAAAAGTGAATTTGAATATGAGTTGATTGCAACATTAAGTGCAACGGTTTGATAAACAAGAACATAGCCATGTATCACTAAATAGATTGTGCTAATAAAAGTAAAAAAAATGTGTTGCAGATGAATGCCTTTAAATGTACTGTGTTTTTTAGAAAGGACCACATTCAATAAGCTTTGGCCAAATGATGAGAGCATTTTATCAGACATTTCCAAGACATTGTAAAGCATATACAATTTAACCGAACTTTGTCTCTTGATTAAGTGGTATACTTTAGAAGTATCCACTTTCGTTAATATTAAGGTTGCAACCAATATAAGAAATACAATCAATCTTTCTTTGACTATTCTTGATGCTCTTTTATTTTCTGATTTAGATTTAGGTAAAAATCCATGCAAAATTCTAATTGGCAATATTGTAAAATAGTATAAAAAGCAATCTAATGAGGCTAGTAATGTGAATAAAACAAACTTCTCTAGATATATTGGTATTTGGAACATATTTATCAATTGCTCTAATTCATAATCATCTTGAAGCAAATCTTCTTCGTCCTCTTCAACTTCATTCATAGTCAATGAGTGGTTTAATTCATCAAAGACTAGCCTAATAAAATCTTTAGTCGATTTACTGTTCACTGATTCAGGTCGATTAGTATTATTATTATTTGTTAATATGATTTTTTCATCTCTTTTATTTTGGATCCTTCTTGATAGAATCTCACCCTTATCGTTAGTATTGTTATTCTTAATTCTTCTCTTTAATCGTTTATTCTTCTTATTATCTATTGATATTCTTTTGCCTATGGCGACATTATTCTGCATTATAACAGAGACGTACAGCCTGGGCTCTTCGTTGGTAATGTTAAATCAGCAAAAACAATAACTTTCTCTGTACAAACAGGTTATTTATATTCTATTATAAATTATCACTTTAGATAATAACTGGTATTCCAATATGTATCAATTACAAAAAACCGTTGTTCATTAAAATTGATCAGTATCAAATTTTGAGTTTGTTGATATCACAACGGGAACTAATTATCAACCTATAGGTGATGCTTCTGGCATAAAAAAAAAGATGAGACAAGATCTATCGTAACAATTTCACACTGTTTGTAATACTAAATTTAACTACTGAGTATACTAACTGTCTAGAAGTTGATGGAGTTTGTATTTAATTGTTGAATTTTATCTTTACACCAAAATATGATAATTATAGCTAGTTAGTGACACCGTTCGTCGTTATCAAACAATAAATATTGAATCTGTTTGACAATTTCTTTCGTTATGTTTTGTTCATTTTAAAAAATTATTATATTAATTATTGTGGTTTTAGAAATTTATTTAGATATCTATTTAGAAAAGAACACTTTTCCTTGTATGGTGCATATGATTGAGATTGTAATATAATTTTAATGCAAACTGTGATGTTGTCGTTTGTTTAACTTAATAAACCTGCTTCCTCAATGAAGTATTTGTCATTCTTACAATCTTCTGGCGTTTTTGCTAGAACTTCTTCAAGGCTCCATCTCGGTGGTCTACCATCCTCTGGAACACTTGATTTACCGTTACTTACTTTCAAGTACAGCTTGTCACCAACTTCATTAACATGACGAAGTAAATAATCGATATCTTCTTTAGTGATTGATGAGGACATGCAAAATCTAACTCTTGATTCGATTAATGGTGTTGCAGGGTAAGCAACAACAACAACAGCTATCTTTCTTTGTAACATCATTCTTGAGAATGCAGGCATCTTAGATGGACAGTATAATAACATTGGAATAACAGGAGAATCCGGTGCACCATAAACAATGAAACCTAATCTTCTTAGAGCTAATCTTAAATAACGTGAATTAAAAGCTATTCTTTGCAATCTTTGTTCACCTTCACCTGGATGAATTTCACCAATAATAGTTTTTAAGGAAGAAATAATTTGAGCTAAAACAGGGGATGGGATAGGTTCACCATATGATACGGTGGAAACGTTTAAATTGAAGCTGTCAATAATCCATTGGTCACAAGCAATATAACCACCTGCAGCACCAAAAGATTTTGTCAACGTACCCATTAAAATATCAACATCGTTTGGATCAACACCGTATACATCACAAACACCGCGACCAGTTGGACCCATAGCACCAATTGAGTGAGCTTCATCAACAAATAAATAACATTTGTATTTCTTTTTCAAAGCAACCAAAGCAGGTAAGTTACACGTACTACCTTCCATGGAAAATAAACCTTCAACGATAATGACAATCTTTTTCCATGGTCTACTAGTCTTAGGTTGGCCAGCGACAATTTGTTCTCTAATCAACTTTTCTAAATACTCCATGTCATTGTGTTTAAAAGTTCTTACAGCAGCACCAGATAGTCTTACACCAGTTCTAATAGATGTATGGTTTAATTCATCAGAAATAACTAAACACTTTGAATCTAAAAATGAGTTAAAGAAATTAGCATTGGTACTGTAACCCATAGAATTTAACATCGCAGCTTCTTTTCCAACAAAAGCAGCGATACATTTTTCAGCTTCAATGTGTAATTCAGTAGTACCGATCATATTTCTTGAGCCACCTGAGTTTACACCGTATGTATTGACAGCTTCGATTGCAGCATCAGTACATTGACCTTCACTTTGAGCAAAACCTAAGTAATTGTAAGAAGATAAATTTAAACACATTGTGGTGGTACCAGGGTATGTGAAATATTCGTTCAAATCGTGTGAAATTCTGTCAATACAACGGATGAATCTACCTGGGACACCCGTAGTTGGTCTTGAGAAACAATCATCAATTCTCTTTTTCATTCTTCTGGTATAAAAACTCTCGAATTTAGAATACCAAGGAGCGTATCCATCATGCTCTAATAGAGCAATGTTTTTTTCTTTCATAAAAGTCATAGAAAAGAAATCATGTATATGACCTAAAATAATTAAAATCAAATAGTTTAAATATGTGATCAAAGAAATATAGTATGGAGGGGCTTCGAAGACAGATGGGTTCAACTCTTTACCTTGTGTACTTTCTACTTGGAATAAATATTTATCAGAAGTTAAAGTACCGAATTCATTTTCTCTTTTTGTATCAATGTTAATCTGTTCTGGTTCGATTAAAGGAACACGGGTATCATTAGCAGGTTGTGACATCTTGCAAAACTAATTTGATTAATAACCAAAAGTGACCGTCGCAGATGTATATGCAAATGTGTTTTGATGTTCAGTATATTTAAATATATTTAAATATATAAACCTTGGACAATATCAAAACTCTATTTTTTGAAGATAAAAAGAAAAAGAAGCTTGTTCTTTAACTTGTTTATATGCAAAGAATATAATAATATTGAATTAATTTTAATAAATGATTAATAAAATTGATGTTAATTCGAACTGGTAAAAAACCTTTAAAAGTTCACAGATATAAATAAAAAGCACTTAAAGGAGCAGTGAAACAAGTCTTCAGAATAATTTGCTTGAATAAAAAAACAAAAATAACAATTCGTATATTAAAAACATTAACACGATTGAGCATGAAAGAGAATGAAAAACAAATCTGCAATAATTATGAAATGAAAAAAAACCTCCTTTAAAGTCTCTCTCTCTCTCTCTCAAACCATAATTTCAAATATTTGCTCTTTTTTCCAGTCTTCACAATTCTTTTCTAAATGATTGATGGATGAGAGTGCCTTTCTATTCTCTAAATATTAACAAAATTTCTCTAGATTTTTCAATTTTCATTTTGTCATCCTCTTTTGTTTCTGTTTTTAATGCCTTGTTTGTTTAACAAATAACAGCAAAAAATAATATCGCCAATAATGAAATAAGTAATCCATATTAACAAACCACCTGAGAAATAAAACAATAATTAAAAAAAAAAATATTGCCTTGTGTAAATTGCTAGCGCCTTATCCAGAAAAACACCATTTTGCAAAAAAAAAAATATTCTCGTTTATTTCGAGAATGAAACAGACAACTTCTGAGAGTAAACGCCAAAATTATGATACAATAAACAAAAAACAACCACCAAAAACAAAATTGTAGGCTGTTAATGGAACTCTATGGTACTCGGAGGATTACCCGAAATCAAAAGGGCACACTGTCAAACATGTCGTTCAAGCATAGAAGTGATGGAGAGTTTAAACTAATGATGCCTACTCTCCTCCTAGGATAATGCTGCCCGATCAAGATTATTCTAATATGGATGGAAAAGTTGAACGGAATGTTATTTAAGCTTGTGGTCGGCAAATAAAAACGATCAATAGCACAAATTGTCTTAACAATTGTTTAAAGATATCAGTGCCGTTGTCTATAATGGAACTGAAAACAGTATCGGTTTCTAAATAATGATCTCATACAAACGTGAACGGTACTAACGTTGTCATAACTGTAATGGCTCCTTATCTTTTTATTTTCTTTTGACATATGTTCGTTCCACATAAGTTCCAGAAATCTTATATCAAAAAAATATTGTTATCTCTAGTATATAATCGCAATATAAACATTGTCAGTTGCTAATATAATAGTTAATTAACCCAAAATAGGCATTTTTGTCATTTGCCCTTAATATATTTGCTAAATCTATATTTAATGGGCTATCCACCACGGGTTCTTGTAACAGCTGATATAATGCTACCATTATATGGATCAAGTTCCACACTGGGGACCAATGCTCAGTAGTCAAAATATTTAAACAGATTTTTCCAGTATTGAACTCTATATTACAATGCGGCATCGAGTACGGCTCAAATCTTATCAAGGGAGGCACAAGCGGATATTCAACTGGTAATTCTATAAAAAGTTTGAATGAATGCCCATGATATGGAGTATTTTCGGGACCCCTTATGACTGCTCGCCACTCTGATAAATTGTCAAAAGATATAGGTTCCAACAATTCTATCACATCACTATGATTTCCTAACTCTTTATCAACAAGCTTTTTTTCTTTTATTAACCTTTTAAATGACATTGATATATAACTTTTTATCAACTTGACACAGTAAAAAGAGATGAAAATTAAAAAGGAACCTTCTTCCAATTCAGATTAAGTATTTTTGAATATTCACACACACACACACACACCTATTGTATATAGATAAAACAGAACAACTTATAATTGAGATGGTTTGATAAGAAATGTTGAGTTGTTGAATCTCAATTTTCGTTCTTCTGATTTCTTCGATATTGGTTTCTAATGGCTAACTCGAAACTAAACCTTATTGCTTTACTAACCCAATATTTACTTAACGTACGTTGACTATTAGATTAAATAAAGTTATAAACATATCTTCTTGTAAACTAGGTTCATCACTATATATGTTGTATCTTTTAACTAAAGAGAAGAGGGATTCCTCCTTCACTACCCACTTATAAACAAATTTACCCGGTTGTTCCCATTTGCTTTTGCCTGACAGTATATGGATCGGCGGCTAAATTATTTATATAAGGATCATCAAATTTTTAAATATAGTTTTTGTGTCATTTATTGTATTGTATTATAAAAACAAGATAAAATGAGCTATCTATAAAGAAAAGCTTTACCATTCCATAGTTATTTTTTTAATGTATTTGTTGTTGTTTTTTTATGTGATAGGTATTTAGAAAAAATAAGAAGGTGAAAGTAGTAATATATAATATTATTTACATGATAAGTGTCATCCTAAAAATGGGATAAATCGTAACCATCGCATTATGATTGTTGGATGAAGTAGTATTTTGAATTTGTTATAATAGTACTTAAAACCCTGAAAAATTGACGGATTTGAAGTTATATCAGTTAGGTACAAGGGATGGTTATCTCACAGTTAGAATTCAATTATGTTTGCTGTATTGTGTGATGCCTTAAGTGTCAGATAGTTGTTACAATCTATTATGATCATTTTATATTTAATAAGCTTAAATATAAAAGGACTTTTTGGATATATATTAATATTTTTTTTGTGTGTGAAATGGGGACTTAAATAATTAATCATATCATAGTGGTTATTTAGATTCAAAAACATACTAATAATATATTATTATGCTTGCTTAGGTGGATAACTACAAGCATATTTTGTAAACATACAGTAAGATATTTGACCTATTGTATATATCTGACGACCATTTGGTAATAATTAAACAGGATATTGATTGCTATGACATTGATTTACTTTAACTAATTCAAGATATTAGTCATTTGGGAAATAGATTTCCTTAATAATTTCAATTACAGTATGAATATATTACAGGAAATTAACTTTTGAGGTTACAACACAAGTTTGATTTGATAATTTTGCTACTACTGAGGTTTTGATATTGATTATTTGTTCCGTTTTCTTAACGTTTGTACCTGCTTTGGTTTAATTAATTGGGATTGACTTTTTTTTGATTCTGCCAAAACGTCACATCATTCAAAGAATCATAATTAGAATCATTATGAAAAGATAAAATACTACTAATAATTTAAGATAAGTTGAAAATTTCTTCTCTGTGAGTTAGGCACTATGGACTAATATTGTAATACTTCATCGCTATGTACTTTTAGGTATATTTCAGTAGTAGCTTGACTGAGAGCATAAACCACACTACGCTATCAATTCGAATTAACAAAATAGACGGCAAACAAACTTCCGTACGATGATTGTGTCTAACAATTAAAAATACACATAAGCGGTCATGACTATATTATTGTTAGTTAGAAGTTAGAACTTCCAATTTCTCAAATACATCATCATGCAAATTTAATTAAACTAATCTCACATAATAAGTTTCTTTTAGAATGTACGGTATTTTGTTAGATGCTCTCATGTGTCACTTCTATTTAACTGTATTCATAATGTACAGAATTTTCGACTACAGAGGAAAAAGAAGAAAGGGGTGAAAAATTAAAAAAGAAAAAGTGAGAAATTCGAAAAAACAAACATCCCGAAATAAGCCTAGAGTGGGATAAAGAAAAGAAGTAAGGAAATAAGTAATGCTGATTTTAAAAATTTAGAGGGGAATAGACTGAGGGGAGAAATTCAGATATTTTTTTGTTAATGAAATAATTTGGTATTCTTATGAAAGATAAATTGTCATTTATATTTAACAATTCAACTAAAAAGTGTTTTATTCATATTATATAAAGTATACCAGTTGAGTTATCTATCAATATAACAAAGACAAATATAAAATATAAAAGGTTTTGACAAAATTTGCAGAATAAGTAGATTAAATTTGTTAGCCATTGAATATTCTAAAAAATTTCAAACGTCAAATTAAGGAAACCGTTTCTATAGAGAATAAAGATAGGCCATATAATAAGACATAGTTTCTGTGATATTTCTTAAATTTAATTTTTTAAACACACTAACACCAATTCAAAGATAACAGAGATAATTATAATAATACTACCACCAATTAACTGTCATGCTGAAGAGTAGAGATTCATTCACAACCTTGGAGGATTATCCAGAGCAAGAACCACCAAAACCTTTCTTAACTCGTCATATCTCAAGGAAATCTGCAAACACGGAATATGTCTCTCCTTTCAGAAACCCACAAGATTCAATAAAGAATAATTATGCAAAAGCAGTCAAAGAAAAAAAGTTTCCTACGACCAGTGCATCTTCTAACTTCAACAAATTAGCTCCTGAGCAAATGGGATATTCCTCGCTTGCTAAAAAAGACAAACGTGCAAAAGATATTGAATTTCCAAGATACTTAGTCGAAAATGAGAGAAGACAAGCCCAATTGCTAGTTGAATTACATATGAAGGAAGAAAAATTGCATGAGTTACAGAACTCATCAAAAATCTTAGTATTGGATGAAGATGCAAACGAGTTGGTCTTAGAAGAAAGCACAATTGACGAAGAGGAAGAGGAAGAGGATGAGGATGAGGATGAGGATGAGGATGAGAACGAGGAAGAGCAAGAGGGAGAGGGAGATGGAGAGGAAAACGAAAATAAAGCTAATACAGGTGAAGAAGCTAAAAAACAAAGTAATCACAGTATTAGTACTGAAAAAGAAATATCTGAGAATGAAAAGGGTACTACGGTCAATAATACTAATGAATCACAGAATGAATCATACGACACAATCAGTGAAAAAATTGACAGCATTGTTGATGAAATGAACTCTAGAGATGGTGGAGTAAATTCTGAAGACCAATCAACTGTTGAAGCATCAAGCAATGAAGTTGGTACTGGAGGCTCGGTACACGAATCTTTAAGGGAGACGTTGACAGATGAAGTCGAATCGGAAGATAAAGATGCGATACCTGAACCACTAGATCCATCTATTGCACCAATGGTTAGAATACCCCCAATTTACACCGATCTATTAAGTGCACCTAAAACAAACGCCAACTTTTCTTTGAAAAACTTGATCGCCGGTGTTAAGGGTTCTAATAAATCAGCAAAACCAGGTTCCTCAAATATGACTCTAGGTGTATCAATCCCAGAAACTCAAGAAATTGCCACTCCTGAAAATCCAGAATATTTGATTAGAACAAATGAATATGGCATTGTATCCAAAGCTATGTACGATAGAATGGTATATGAGCAAAATGTCCATGCCAATTGGTTAGATGTCTTTAATAAAGGTGAAACTGAGAAGTATGAACTCAAGAAGAAGGAGTATGAGGATAAATTAGATGAATTACAAAAAGAAGCTGATTCACTGGTAGAAAAAAGGAAGATTTCAAATATGAAAAAACAACAAAAAATTGAAATCATGGAATATCAGCTGGTTAAGAATATATTGGATGTTCAAAGTAAATACAACGTTGATAAAAGTAAAATCATTAAAGATACTGAGCTGATGAAATTGGAAAGAATTAATGCAAAGGAAGATTTATTGGCTAAACAAGCAGATGTAAAAAATGAAATTGAAAATTTAAATAACGAGAAAGAAAAAATAACAACTGAATATAATATTTGGAATGGCAACTTAGAAAACTTGACCAAATCCCTGGATGAGAAAATTGCCAAGATTGAAGAAATAAATAAGAATAATTTGGATATTCAAAAAGAAATTGAAACATTGCAGATTCAAAAATTAAATTTAGAGAATGAAATTAAAGAAAATGAGGAAAAACATAAATCGAACACAGATATATTACAAAAAATTAATGTTGAAAAGAATTATTTGCCAAGATTGAATGAAATTGATGAACAAATTGCTTCTAGTTTCGATAAATTGGCATTGGTGAAAAAGGAGACAATTTCTGAAAACAATCAATTATCAATCCTTACTAAGAAATTAGAAGAAGAGAGAATTGCACATGAAAATGAAATAAAACAGAAGAACGAAAAGATGAAGCAAGAGCAGGATGAATTATTAAAACAGAAATTAGCGGAAATACAACAAAAACATGATAAAGAGATGGCTGATATTCAAAAAAAATTTGAACAAAAAATGAAGGAAAATTCCAATGATGATAATTCATCATATGAATATGTTCAAGAGGAAGAGGTAGTTTCAGTTGCTAACTAATGAACTTTTTAATCAGCAAGGATTCGGAAATTAACATTACTAATATACATAAAACTAAATAGGTTTTAAAATGATTTCAATAGTTTGTTGAAGAATCAAACTTTTAGAACTTTCATCCAAAATAATTGGTTTTATGCAGTGGTTAATTGTTTGAACCTTTTGTATTTTATAATATGACAATATTTAAATTAATTAATGTAAACATAATATTTTTTATCGCTTAGAATGAAACATAAAATTGTTATATAAATGTATCCTTTAAATATTTATTTAGTATCATTATTATTAGTATTATTATTATTATTCATTTCCTTTTCCAATTTCAAATTGAATTCTTTATTCTTATCATTAATATGCCCCGATGAAATAACCTTCTTATTTGAATTATCACCAGAATTCACATCATTAAGGTTATTAAGTTTCATTCTTTTAATATAACGATCATTTGAAACTTTATTCATATCCTCAACTAAGTTATTAACAAGACGATTATCATCCATAATTATCATTTTACCACTATTTGAGAACTTTTTATTGTCATAATTCGTATTCGAACCTTCGTTCTCGTCGATTTGTGCATTTCTCTTCTTCAGCCTTTGGATCTCTTTATTATAAGTAAATTTTGCCACTTGTTGATGTGGAGTAGTCATTTGGCCTATTCTAATATTGCTTCCATTTTTTCGTTTTTGTATCTGATCCCATTCTTCATAATCTCGTATTGTGTAGGTCAAAAGGTCTCTCTCAGAGTTTTCTATAACAGAACTTCCAGGGTTATTTTCGTCATCTGCATCTTGATCATCATTAATGGAATATACCTTGGGCTTAGAGTTTAGTTTCTTATCATTCTCTTCTGCCTGTAGCAATTTTCTATCTTCTATTAAACTACGAGTTGCTTCTTTCTTCAGTATTCTAAATTCATCAGACAATGCTCTCAAATCTTCCATTATTGTGAGAAGTTATATATATTCTAACGATGAGTCTTGTAATATTTAAGGTCGGATTGAATAAAACACTTTTAACATATGAAGAATTGATTTATCAATTATCTGCAATATTGTTACAATTCTAGAAAAGTAAATGGATAAATAATATATGTGAATCCGTTATTAACTTTTCAGGGTTCAGATTCTCATGGAACTGCACTTCTCACTTAAAAGCCAGATATAATATAAAACTCGGCAATGTACCGTTACAAATGCTATTTGTGATTATTATGTGAGTCCCTTTGGTAATATTGACAGATTTAATAGATGTACAAGACCTTTGAGATGACAGTTTAGCTTGATATAATAGTCTATCGATGATTCAAACTTGACCTCATTGAATTTTTCAGTTGGTATCACTTAAAACGGAGAGCGCTGGAAAAATTTTGGGCATCGCAAATTTTGAAATAAAATGTGATGAGATGCTTCAGAATGGTAAAGTTTTATAGTTTTAAATATTTCATTGTGTTAAGTTAAATATCATAAACGTTTAATACTTTTTATCTAATTCAGCTTCAATCTATCAAGTATCATATTTTTCACCAGTTTTGGTTATATTTAGAGTTTCTCTTTATTAAAAAATAGGAACTTAGGTTGACATTGTTGAAAACGATAGAATAATATAAATATAGTTGAACATTAATTGTTAAGAATGCCATCTTTATCCCAGCCATTTAGATTGACTATTCTTCCAAAGATCGCTGTATTGAGTGATTTCAAAGTTCAATCGAAATTATTACAAATTGCTGAAGATTTTAGTTTAGATTCAAATAAAATTACTATCGGTATATCTGGATGTGCAGTCTCACAATATATCATTAACCCAACACCTACTGTGGCGCAAACAATCCCTATTCCTTCGACTAACAATGTTACAGCATGCAATGTTGCCCAATACCTTGATGCAGAGACAGGAAACACTTTTGAAATTTGGGTGTTCAATTTAATAGTCAATAAGAAAAATACATTGAATATTTCAATTAGAACAGTGAATCCTAATAAATTCAGCACTACTCAGACAGATTCATTAGAGACTTATAATACCAAGTGTGATGCTAGTGTTGTAGAAATTAAAATCAACAAAGAAGATCAAACTATATTTGTGACCTTAGAGAACGGTTTTATTCAAGTATATGATTTTAAGTTAAATCTTTTAAATACGATCAACACATCTTATAACAATATCAGTTTTTGTGAATATTTTACTGAAATGAACAAGTCGTTTGCTGTTATATTATCAAAAATTGAAGGTGATAAATTAAGTTATAAATTATATGAATTGTCAGGTCAAGATAAAACATCGATTAAAGAAATTTCATCAACTATTTTAGAAGATATAATTTTTGAAAAATCAAAATTTTCATATCAGTTTGGTAAACTTTATAGACTTTACAAAAATCAAATGTTTGTTTACTCATTACCACAATGTCATTTAATTGACACAGTTACACTACCACAAATTGATTTGGAAAAGTCACAGATAATTTCGTTTAAACCGGTTTCAAAGAATAGAATTTTATTAACCGTCGACAACATAATCTATTTAATTGATTTAGTTCACAGAGCCACTCTAGTTGAAAGATTACTTGGTCATGTCAAAGTGTTCCAATTATTAAAATCTGTTGTTATTGATACGAGTATTGGATCAGATGATCACAAAACGATAGCAATTGGTGTATCCGTTAAAAATGGGCCAAATCCAATCACTGCATTGGAAATAATTAATGCTAATGTTGGTACTGGTACTTTAAAAGATTCTTTAGGTAAAAGTTTTGTTGAATCCTCTAATTCAAAATCAAATATATTACAACCATTGTTTGAAGAAGACACTGTTAACGTCAAGAAGTACGATTTTGACTACGATAATATTTTAAAAAAATTAAAGAACTGTAAAAATGACTTGAAAGCATTTGATGAAATTTTTTTCACAGAATTGGCAATTCAGCAGGATTATTATACAGAGAACGAACGATTCATATATGACACGATTTTCTTATCAAACATAATAGATCTAATTTTCAAAAGTTTCCAACAAGAGTATCCAAATGCATTAACATTTCTATTAACTCACCCATTATTTCCTATTGAGAAAACAAAAAATCTTTTAACTAAACTAAGAGAGCATCCAAGGTTATTTAAACAAGCTGTTGTAACATGTCCAAATTTACCACTTGATGAATTATTGACAGAATTGTTCTCTATTACAAATGATGAAATTTCAATTGACATTTCTTTAAGAGTTTTACAGGATTACTCTAAAGATTCTATTAAATATGAACTTAAAAAACTAAATAAAATTGACATTCAAAACTTTATTGAATTTGTCATCGACACAAGCAATGAAGAAGAAAAAAAGCACAACGCACAATTATTTGTATTACTATCGCTTGTCTTAGATGCTAGTGGATTGTTTTCTATTGAAGGTCCATTGCTTGTACAATTGTCAGAATATATTGATAAACAAGTAGCAATGGTTGAAAAGAGCAATAAATTATGGCATTTGATTGATGGCACGATTGGGAAACGTAATATCTATCATCAATCATCTAATGTTTCTGTATCAGAATCAAAAGCATTAGCAGCATATAGTGTGGAATACCTGGAATTGTAGTATAATAAATATTTAAGTTTACTTAAAAATAGGCATATTTTATAAGTATAATATATATATATTTATATATATATCAATAAGGTTCTGTGTGACGGATGCAACGGCTTTACATTTTTGAGCAAATTGAGCAAATAGTATATACATTTTGTCTTTATAATCTTTACTAAATGATCCATTATTAATATGTTCTTCTTCTAAATAACTTAAGTCCAATAATAGTTGGTGTCACAAAACATTTGATCAATATAATGTTTCACTTTTGTCGGCGAGCTATTCTAATCAACAGAAAGGCAATGAGGTTGGTAAAAATTAAATGTTAAGTATAACATAAAAATTCACTTAAATGTAGGTGATGTTCTTTAATAATAATGAAGTGGTAACAATGTTCTTGTTAGAACAAAGCACAGCCTAGTTAAAGAATTTGGAGTTAAATATATATATATATTATTTTGTTATGCCTATTACAGTTTTCAAAGATTCGAAGTATCCGACATCAATTTTATCAATTGAAGGAAATCATGATCGAAGCAATTTTAAGAATAGTAAACTAAATCAAACAAAAGAGGCTCCTCAAGCACCACTATTTGTTTGGATACCAGGTAATCCAGGATTATTAGAATACTATGAAGAATTTTTGGAGTTATTGCATTTGAAAAATCCTGGGTGGGATATATTGGCGATATCTCATGCGGGCATGAGTAATGAGAATCCAAATTTAGTCAGAAATGAATGTGAAATATATACACTAGATGAACAAATTAAACATAAAATAGAAATTATTAATAAATTTTCCAAACAGGATACTGAGTTGATTGTTATGGGTCATTCTGTTGGAGCATTTATGGCTCAAAAAGTTGTTTTATCCAATCAAGTTATTGGAAATATTAAAAAAATTGGTTTATTAATGCCTACAATTATCGATATAAATTTATCTCAAAAAGGTCTTCAAATTAGTGGTGCATTTAAATGGATAAATAATTTACCGAATTTGGCAGGTTGGGTATCCAAAAAGTTATTTAACGATATTTTACCTACAAATATAATAAGAACCATATTGTCCTTATTTATGGGACTGAGTATTGAAAATAAAGCTATTCATGCAACACATGTTTTCCTTGGAAATTCGAATTTTGTTGAACAATCGTTAGGGCTAGCTAAAGATGAGATGATGGTGATAAGACATGATATGGAATTTCAAAGAGAAGTTGTCAAAATGTGTAATAGTAAAGAGATAGAATTATGGACTTTGTTTGCAGAATCTGATCATTGGGTTTCAAATCATACTCGATCGGAGCTTATTGAACTCTATAGAAATACTATAGATAGTGATTTCTTTAGCTATCATATTGCTAACAATATTCCTCATGCATTTGTAATAAATAATTCTAACCATATAGTGGATGAGTATTTTTGACTATAAGCTTTACAAATGTTTATACATTTCAATAACAGTCATCTCTATTATGTAATATGATTGATATATTGTTTATCGTTGGCTTTAACCATATAATACCAATTATACTTCGATCATTAATTTTAAAAGATATGATTATGCTCTTTTTATGTACATGTGTATTTTTATATGTTTATATATGTATATGTAGATATAATTTATTCTATTAAAAAATACATTTAACCAGGGAAAGGTATGATATTTTCCGGTCATGAAGCTACTTCATGTTTATGCATTAACCAATGTATATCCAATAAGTGCTTTAAATCTGTAGTCATTAATCGACAAAATTAATAATACTAATTCGGTATACAGAACCAGATTATCTTTTTTAATGGCATTTAAGACTTCTTCATCTATTAACCAAATGACAGATCCATGTTCAATAGTAAATGATATCTTATGTGATTGGTAGGATTTGCTTTTCTCACTAGATATTATTCCATAACATGTTCTACTCAGCATAGTTTCTGATAACTTTCCTTGCGATAAATCGTGTGAAACCTTGGCCATTCCATATTCTAATAAGAAAAAAAAATTATTATAATTTAAAAAATTGGATTCATTTTCAATTCTAATCTTTTTAAAATAAGGGCATAGTTGTCTCCAAAATGCTATCTCCTTTAATCTACATTCCTTTTCCTCCGAAAATAAATCGGGTCTGAATCTTCTAATTGATTGCAATAACAGCTCTGAAAGTGGGTTTTCTGTACTATCAGAACTTTTTAAACGACCAACAGCTTTAGTTTCATTTTGAAAAACATTTCTAGCGACAGATAAAATTTGATGATTTCGGGGTGTGTTTAAAGGTAATGACATCAGCCGTTGTCCTGATACATTGATGTCGTTATCGGAAAAAGTTGAGTATGCTTGTTTCACATCATTTTTATCTTGTGATATTTTCATTCTAGTGTATAACCTTTTTTTAGCCTTTTCATGAAGCTCTTTATATTTCTCAAGGTATTTATTTTCACACCATTCTAAAGCATTATTTAAATCCTCGAATAATTCTATGTCTTGTAATAACCCAACTTTATTAAATGCCTTATAAATTTCATCAGAATCATATATAGATGATATTATCAGTTTAATATTTCTCCCTTGTGTAAAACGTTTAATCCTGTTAAAGCCCTCGGCAGCAGAATAATCAATATTATCATCATTAATATTTTTGAAATCGAGTATCAAATACCTTATTCTGTGTTTTGATGAATCATTATTGCTAATCTGAAGAAGATTATCAATCTTTTCTTCAATTGAAATAATGGTACCAAAAAATAAAACATTTTGAAGTTTTATCAAATATATTTGTTCTCCGATACCATCTAAAAATTTAGATTGGATGAAGTCACGGTATACAGTACTTTTTGCTATGGTTCCATTATACTCTTTGTTGATTGTTTGCAATTTAGTACCATCGACCATAAATTTAAGACAAGCTAATAATATCCCAATCAATATACCTAATACGAAATCGTATATACCCATTGTAAAAACAATAATAATTATTGTAGAATATTCGAATATAGTTACTTTGCCTACTGTATCGAACATTGCTTCAACAAGCAATTCGTATCCTAATAAAAATATCAATGAACCTACGATGCAAATGGGAATAAACGAAATAATAACTGGGCCTATTACCATTATAATTGCGGTCAACACAATTAGCAGATATCCAGCTATATAAGAGTCAGCACCTGCACGGATAAATAACAAACTATTTGTATAAACTAAATAGTTTTGTACTGAACCTAGGATACCACTTAAAAAATTAGAATATCCATGGGCAATAAGTTCTCTATCCACATCATATTTGTCTATATTTAATGATATAGCTAAAGCAGGTACATTTATAGGAACATGTAAAATACCGAAAAAAGTTAGTGCTAACATTTTTGGAATTTGCTTCAAAATTAAAATCCAAGAAACATTAGATAAATTAAAAAATTTATAATGATCATACCACTTTTCATTTGAGATAGCAGATTGGAATATCCAACCCGATTCCCGCAGTTTATCTAATGACAAAGTTGGGACCAGTGCAACAATGAAATGAAATAATATGAAAGTAAGAATATAGAAAGATGGTAAAACCAATGAATTTTGAAAGTGATGCTGTGTTATTATTAATACCATAGTTAGCAAAATTGGAGTTAGCCATTTACCAATTATATTATAATCTGAAAATAAGTAGGATAAAAATCGCCATGAATATTCAAATTTTGAAACTCTAGTTGTGACTTCTAGACCAGTTATTATTAGAAAATAACCAACACCGCCGATGCATCCAATAAGAATATGGCGGGGGAAAAAACCAACTAGTTTTCCCAACTTTAATTTACCTAAAAGATAAAATACCACACCTGTTACCATTGAACTAATAACGTAACAGAATATGGTTGTACTGATAATTTCGTCATTTGATTCAAGTGAATGTGCTATGGACAAGGCCATTGTGTGATAAAATGGCGTAATCTCTATCATTTCACTTCCAATACCGTTTGGGAAACTTGAGAATCCTCCCGACAGAACAGCCTGACATATGATTGTCGAAATATAGAACATTGAAATTCCAGCCGTACCCATAGAAGCAAATACCGGCTCTGTTATGGGAAATATTATCATCCCATAAGATAAAGCATCAAGAATATTTAAAAGTAAACCTAGAATGGCAGATGGGAAATAATGCAGAATCATTGAAATATTAGCAGTTTTTTTGGTAGAAGATAAGTTTATATTGCTTGGTATCATCCGTATTGATTGGTAGTCATCAAGTTGTGCTTCGATATCTAATTCAGCTTCTATAACAGATGGGGATGGGGTCAAAAGTCGGCTTTGTTCGTCATCTAATAGTGGAGATTTTTGCGACTTTAAAGGGAGTTTATGTTGGTTAATATCATCTCCCAAAAATGGTTCAGGAGAAATATTGAAATCACTTTCATTTGAAGTCTCTGAGTCTTTGTTAATGATATCCATATATTCTGTCATATCCTTATCCGTTAAAGTTGAATCATTGAATGTTTTCGATAACTCTGCAGTTTGTTTGTGTAAAAGACTAGAATCAGTTATATAGTTCGTATTAATTTTACTATGCAAATTAGGCAATGATGTTTTTTTACTAATATAATCTTCATTGTCGCAGAGAAATACTGGGTCATGTTCTTTCAATAAGTTATTTGGTTCTAATTGAAACTCATCGAAAATAGCATTTCTCTTTACTCTCTCTCCTGATTTAATATTTGTTTGTTCTTGTAAACCTAAAGAAACTGAGAGTGCCTCTGTAAAGCTAGGGTTTACCTTCTTATCATGCTTTCTTAACGTCATCACTATAATGTTTTTCCTATATTGGAATTAAAAATAAAAATACACAGTAAAACAATTGTTTAGCCAATATCTTTTTGAATTATTAACTTTTCGAAGATTCTTCATCTAGTTTATGAGATCAATAAGCTAATCTGTCAATATATTTATATATATTTGCGTATGTGTGTGTTTGACCTTCGGTAATAATTGGTGAATGATTTATAATTAATAAATCATCAACTTTTTGATTCGATTAATTTCCTCTGTTTTTATAATAAATTGTATTGTGAACAATAATTATTTGCTCCAAAAGTATTTTTTTTTTTTGCAACCTTCTTGATTCCTTATTTAGTGAGTTCTCTTGAACAATCTATTCATAATTAACGAAAAAGGAAAAATTGATAGTGATAGGCATAAAAATATTCATATCAATCAAAATTACAATGATTGGAAAACCAAATTATGACAAACTTACACAATCAAACATTTTTGTTCAAGACACATTTAAAGTTCGAAGAATATAACCGAACAACAATTGATTATGAAAATGAAATGAATATTACAACCTAAGATGTCTTGATAAATTCTACAAACAATTAGTTCATTCATTGTAAATTTTTCACGAATTTGGTAAGTTGTAAGTAAGCAAAATACCTGCCCACACCTGTTTCAATGTTATTTGTTATCTTGTGGCTCATTTGATGTGTGGGTCCCTTCCTTCACTTAATTGTATTCAATGAAAATATTAAATCCCTGCCTAATTTTATCTTCTGAAAAGCGTGAAATTTTTTTTTCGAAACTTGAATCAATTCAGAGTCATAAACCCATTGGGATAATAATGGTTTAAGACTTAAAACAACATAATTACAAAAATAATCATTTATTAGCAATTGAGCTGATAAACAAAATAATCTTTAATATATGTGATAGAATCTGGAAATAATTCAGTGGTTGTATCAATCGGTTGTGACCCATTTAAGCTTAATTGTGGATGGTTCATCATCTTGAAGCACAAAAATGTGGTTACTATAGTTTGCAGATAACAATTTTTTTATGAAACAAAATTATGGTAGATATTACAACTATATTGCAATCTTAATTGGACAACAATTTTGTGGATTTCTTTCTCCCTATTGGGAACCTACTTTGTAAAACGATTTTCTTGTATAGCAGATTTCAAGTTCACAATTTATCTGTATTTGAAATGCACACACGATGACCATGTGTGTCTCTGAATCTAAAAACATATATATTATTTATATGTAAGACAAAGAAAAGGATATTCTTTAATAAGATTAAACTGGTTCGCAAGCAGACCTTATTAGAATTGTTATTGGACCAAACTATTGTACTGTACCATTCTTGCAAACTTAATTTTTACACACATGGAGACCCTAATACATCTATTCATATGGTTTATATTGGATTACAATAAATAATCCCTTTATATATACATGTATATAGCTAGCATCAAGACAATCGTTTTGAAATAAATGGGTTCTAACGATATTCATTGGTAATTTGATTTTAAAAATCCTCTATATTATTCTGTTCAACAATTTATGTTTTGGAAATTATTTTAAACATTGGGCAAGCACAACTTAAAGGCCGAAATTGATCATTTCAAGACTACATAATAAAAAATTCAATGTGATAATTTTTTTAAAAAGTTCCCTTCTCTTCGGGATTCTTTGTGTTTATTGAAGTGGACCGTATACGAAGGATTCGTTTAAATGTTGATATACGAGAATTGAATCATAAACGAGTATTATACTTATTTTATGCGAAAGTTTTCGTAATATCTTCCCTTAAAAGATAGTCTTGACTATCCCTTGTATTATACCTCAGCCTTCTTGCTAACTTGAAATTTTAACATGATCTACATCGATTCGTTCCATATCCAATAATTTTCAAATATGTGAGAAACACGAAGGTACTATTTTATAGCAAAATTTCCCTCTTGAATTATTGAAAATCTATGAACTTGCATACACTATAATGCTTCTTTTTTAAGATCGATGAAGGATCCCTTTACGAATGATAGGTCAATTGCTTTAGCCATCTCATTATTTCCTGGTAAAACTTCCTATTCGAATCATCTTCCCTGAAAGGCTTCAATAGATAAAGTACATTCATAACTTAACCCACAACTTTCAACATGGATACAAACAATTGAACCAAAGTTACCGTTTAATATTTGTATACAATATTTTTTACAAGCCTATTATCTGATATTTTAACCCAACAAAAACTTATATAAAGAAAACTATTGCTTTTCAATAAAAGTAATAAAAATTTCTTATCAAACCGTCTCAATGAAACATAACCAATACTTCCAAAAAAATAATTTAATAATATAAGATTCGTGAAAATGTTTACTAGAGTGATAGCGGCACTTTTTGATAAACACTATAATAAAAACAATAAAAGAGATAATGATGAATCTTTCGAGCGTTACAATTCAGTTGAAACTAAGAAATCAAAGATCCAAATATTTAAGAGATCATTATCCTTCAGATCGACAAATCATGAAAAAATTCACAACAATAAATCAATAACAAGACATGATATATTTAATTCTTATTATGGAGATGGGTATAACACAAGGGTTTCAGTTATAATAAATAGAGAGAACTCAAATAATCTTTACTGTTATACAGATTCAAAAAAATGATACTCAAATAATATTTGCAGGCAAATTATATTGAAAACTTTTGGCGACTCATTTTATAGAATTTTAAAATACAAAAAAGGGCACATGCAAACTAACTAGAACTTAAATAGTAAACAATAGCGATGTTACAATTTTAGATACATTTCCACATACAAACGTACAATAACAACTTTCGATACATATTTTTAAATAGACCATACTTAGATATAATTAAAAAATTGCATGAGAAAATAACTTTGATATACATACCTTTAAATTTTAATATTGAAATGAATTTATTGGAAATTATGACTATATATTATATGCTTGACATTACTTATTTACCACCAATGTGTTGCTCATGGATCTTAGCGTATCTACCAGATGGATCTTCAGCACAACCCCAATCAGCCTTTGGAATCCATCTCATAACAGTAGAGGCAGCAGTCTTTTGTGGGAATAGAGCATCGAACTTCAATCTGTACCAGTAAGCTTCCTTAGTGGTTGGGATATCGGAACCCCAATGTTCTCTTGGGTTTTCGAATAATTCATCAGAAATAACTCTTTCAGCGGTGTCCTTTAAACCATCAATCCAAGAGTAACCAACACCATCAGAGAATTGTTCCTTTTGTCTCCATAGGATTTCTTCTGGTAAGTATGGCTTTTCGTTTGGTTCATTAGTTGTATCGAAAGCTTTTCTTAAAATGTACTTTTCAATACGGCCTTCTTTTTGGTTAATCATCTTTTCAGATGGGTCGATGTTCATACATAAATCTAAGAATTCTCTATCCAAGAATGGAACACGAGCTTCAAGACCCCATGCCATGGTAGATTTATTGGCTCTTAAACAATCAGACAAGTGTAAGTTCTTAACACGCTTGACAGATTCAGTGTGGAATTCAGCAGCAGAAGGAGCTTGAGCGAAGTATAAGTAACCACCAAAGATTTCATCAGAACCTTCACCAGATAAAACCATCTTAACACCTTGGGCTTTAATTTTTCTAGATAATAAAAACATTGGAGTAGAAGCTCTGATTGTTGTGACATCGTAAGTTTCCAAATGATAAATGACATCATCTAAAGCATCTAGACCTTCTTGTAAAGTAAAAGTGTGTTCGTGATGAACGGAACCAATGAATTTAGCAACCTTCTTAGCAGCTAATAAATCTGGAGCACCTGGTAAACCAATAGCAAAAGAGTGTAAACGAGACCAACCTGAAGAGTGCAAGTTACCTTGGTCATCGATACCAGTCAATTGACTGCTTGAGTTGATTAGGGAGTCTGGGCTAGCTTCTTTCATAGCCTTTTCAGTTTCTCTAGCGGCAATAGAAGCGATTAAAGAAGAATCTAAACCACCAGATAATAAAACCCCGTATGGGACTTCTGCCATTAATCTCTTTCTGACAGCCTTTTCTAAGGAATGTCTAATTTTCATTAGATCTAATGGTTGGTTAGCGATTCTATTTTCATCGATCCAATCTGGGGAGTAGTAACGAGTAATTTGATCAGTAACAGAATCGTAAACATGGCCTGGTGGGAAAGCGACAATGCTGTCACAGTCATCAGTCAAACACTTTAATTCGGAGGCGAAGTAAACAGTTTTTGGAGACTTGGAAGATCTACCCATGTACAATGTAGTAATACCAATTGGATCTCTGGCGGCGACGATACGGTCTTGCTTAGCATCGTATAAGGTCCAAGCGAACATACCATCCAAATACTTTGGAGCGTCAATTCCGTATTTTATATACAATGGGATAATTGGTTCACAGTCACTTAGAGTTTTAAATGGATAATCTTTAAATTCTTCTCTAATTTGAATGTGGTTATAAATTTCACCGTTGACACATAAGTTGTAGTCACCATCTTGGGAGGTGATTGGTTGAGCACCAGAATCTAGACCAACAATTGCTAATCTTTCGTGAGCCATGATAGTGGTGTTCTTGACAACATTACCTGACCAATCTGGACCACGGTGTCTGATTCTCTTAGATAATTGTAAAGCTCTTGGCTTGAATGCTTCAGCATTCTCATGTTTAAATACAGTGAAGATACCACACATTTCTATCTACGTAAATGATAATGGTAATTGAAAATATAATAAATATATTGCTTGGTTTTTTTGTATTACAATACGAAAAATGTATATTATATATTATTTGAATTAAGTTTAAGAATATAAGGAAAATTAACAATTGGAAATATTTGGAGATATCATTTGAAATTTGCTTTCTTTATATAATAATTGTTTCTTTTCTATTGGAACCATTTAATAGTTAACATTGTATATAATTTATTCAGTAATTAATTAATTCTTACGACGTTTCATGAATATTATTAAGTAGTACAGTTTATAGTATAAGAAATCAAAATCAAGGCTAATTTGTTTGTCAGAAAGGTTATATGAACTATCAAATTTCAAATACTTTTTGCCCATTAGTAAACATGTCGTTATACCACACCAATCTTCTTGAAATATAGAAACTACTATATTGGGTAAGTATCCAATTTTAAAACTTTAACAAAACGGACATTGCTTTTTCGTAACCTCAGTCCAGCAGCGCTTTCCTGCAAAAATTTAATATCTCAATTACCCAATTAGGAAAGTGATAGCTCTCGAGAAAACGGACAGCGGTAGTTTTTATTATGAAATTTTTTCCATGCATTCTTGATAAGAATTGGGGAAGTATTGTTTTTTTAAATTGTTGGTGTTGTTTGTACGAAGAAAATTTTGTGAGTCAACAAAGTTATTCTACGACAGATTGGCAGTAAACAACTACACAGATGTTGTTATCCACAAACTTTGGTACGGCACACATACAATAATACCCTCTTTCTTTGACCCTCTTGCTCTTGCTCTTGCTCTTGCTCCGCCTGGCTTTGTTTCTTTTTCTTTAGAATTCTCCGGTGTTCTGTCTGCAAATGTCTTGTCTTGTCTACGGATTTTGGATGCTTCGATGAAGAAAATTCGGTTTTTATTTGTTCGTATATTTTATTGAAAGAATTAAGACGAATGAAAGCATAATCATTAACAAAACTTATCACTTGACTATATGTATTTTGTAAACAGAGTTAACAGATCAAACTTATTTGATTGTAATATAGTTCAAAATTTTGTCGAAAAGAATAAAGCTGAAAAAAAGGGCATTAGAATCCTATTTATGAAAAGTGACAAGCGGTGTCAACCTGGTGTGTGCGACAAGAAAATATTCTGCACAATTATTTGAATTTGTCACATATAAGAATAACTGGAACTTTATATTATATTAATGAAGATTAAACAACAATCAAGTGCACCTAAATCACTTGAAGAGAGATCAATTATCAATGTAATATTAAGTATTTATTTTGAAAATTAGTCGAAATTTTTCTGTTTAATAAGATGTCAAAAAAAGAAAAAAACATTGATACTTGTTTGCAAAGAATTTCAATACGTCGCATATTTTGTCATTCATTGTAAAACACTATACAAAATATCATCACAAGTGTAAGTTATATATTGGTACGAAAATGTTTTTGAGTTGTTGTACCTTGAAATGGTACAACATAGGTATTTATAAATACGCATCTGCATATTTAGATCGAAATCATATCTAACTATAGTTTTGGAGTTAATTCTTGTTCTACATGTAATAATTATGGTCACATGGATACCGAACCTAACGATCCAAATAGATACTCATCTTCTAACTCAAAGATAATTGCTATCCCCTTGATTTTCGTAGATACGGACCCAACTTCTGTATTGTTACTCGCAGTTATCCATAAAACACTATCAAGAATATTGTTAATGTTTTACAGCTTTAGGATCCACCTTGTTTCTTAAGGGTTCAATTTGACTTTCAAACAAAACTAAGAAAGTTTTAGTATATCAAGAAAAATGGAGTAGTATATAAAACACGCACATAAATATTTCAACTATCGAAGATCATAACAATCATTTATTAAACAACCTTCATCCGAAAGCTATCTAAATTAAAATAAAACATTGATGATCCGAAAGCAATATGATCGCGATGTTAAAACAAACAAAACCAAAGGTCACACTTGAGTCGAATCTTACAAAATGTATAAGAATCTTAAAATAAAAAAGGATCAGAATTTTCTACATTAGTGCCCTAAATCATTCAAAGAATGTAACAAGATCAATTGTTGCATTGGGCCACATTCTCCATTAAAACCTCGACTAGATGTCGAGAAGAATTGTTCGATTATGAATGCAAATAATTTCATCATATCCTTTAATAAAACTTGGAAGGTTCATGGTTTCTTTTAAATGGAATAGAGAGAGATATAAAATATAACTTTTTTAACAAAAAAGAATTCTAACGTATCAAATCAACTACATTATTAAACAAAAGTTAAGTTTAAGATATATTTATATAAATCTATATTCTAAAAATTTTGGAAAATTTTTTCTTTGATTGTTCTCACTTTCGGTAAATGTTCGGGTAAGTTTAAAATTTTACACAGTTAGGGTTTAAAATAATGCTGACAGCCTTACATTATCTGCTGGATGAAATTCTACTAGAGGCAATCCTTGTGGAAAAGACACAAATATTGAAAAACAAAAAAAAATGGTCCCTAGCGGGATCGAACCGCTGATCCCCGCGTTATTAGCACGATGCCTTAACCAACTGGGCCAAGGGACCTTATTTTTATGTTGTCGTAAATTTGACATTAGATCAAAATGAGCAGACTACTCCAATCATCCTAATCTTCATATTTATAGCATATTTATCCGCCTAGTTAACCCGTAACTGCCATATGATCTGGTTCCATGACCTATCGTTCCTGTTTCAACAACCTGATCGGAATGTGTCGAGTATCCCAAATAATTCTTCAAATGTATCTGAAACTATTTTGAAATCTAAAACGGACTCCACAAACATCTCTACAAATAGTTCATTACCTCACGCACCAAAGTCCATCACCTATCTACTGACACTAACATATTTTCCAATGAATCACTAAGGTCTCTTACAACATGAATGTTAAATCCTAATGATTATTTCAATATCAAGTTTGTTACTGAGATCTCCGTAGGTAAAGATAAACTTCTACTACATCGTATCAACAAAAATCAGGACTATGCCCAAAACAATGATAATTCTTAACAGTTGTCTACTCCTCTCATCAGTGGTATCAATTAGTCTAGAAAAAACCAAATTACTACATCGCTACACTTGTCTTCAAAGATATTGAATATAATCTATTCAGTCTTTTCCAACGTGAAAAATTCTGACTGGTGGCCCATGCTTTCCAATTTTATGTTAACATCTTTCCAATAAACTTCTTCCCTTACAGTAATCTTGGTTTTTTATCATATACCATATCATCAATTAAAAAACAATCTACGAATATGACTAACGTTATAACAACTGAATTATCTTAGAAATATTTTTGAGTTTCTATGGACAAAATACCAAGGTCATTCATTGCTAAATCGTTTATTTCGGAGAAAGATATTTTACTGTAACTATAATACAGATTTATCATGAAGTTAATTCACATTCTTCCATAGTAACATTACAAACAACCTTCCGAAAAAAACAATTGATTGAAATCAATTGTTTTTATTATTTCAACTGACACATGATCATGAGGAACTGGAATGATTAGTAAAAAACATTCTTCTTCACTTGAGGAATTGAGCGTGTATCATGAATTACTGAAAGATAATATTATACAGTCCAGTTCTAGAGCTCTTCCCATTTATTTAATTATTTGAAAGCCTCATTATTACATTATTGTTTCTCTTCTTTAATAAATCAAATGACTCTTCAACGTATGTTATAAACAGAATTCAATAGTTTTCACAATTATTAGTTTGGGCGATATGTTTCACGTTTTAAGTTTGTTTTTTTATACCCGCGTATCTTAAATTACTTGAAACATATATGAATCAAAAATGAAATCTGTAGTATTTACCAAAATTATACATTATAAAACAGATTATTTATAAAATATAAGCAACTATAAAAACAACAAACACAAATAGCATATCAATTCAACCTTTTTTTTTTTTTATAAATAACTGATTATTTTTTTAAGATAATCGGAGTAGCTAATTGCAACATACACACAATATTATGATTTCCATCCACAAGTTAATTTATCCGAAACACCCTGACATTTAAAGCAATTTAATCCCAGCCCAAATTATTTATTTCATAATATGGAGGTTCTTAAGACCCCTCAAAAGAATTCTTTTCGGCCAAGCAAGATTCCATCACCAATTTTATCATCTACCTCGCCAAAATATTTCAGACAGCGTGATGAATCAGAGAATCGTAATTATCATTTAACCTCTTCATACAAAGAGAACATATTCGAATTAAACAAATATCAGGATGAATTATATGAAAAAAAATTTAAACTAGATACCATAAAGGATGAATTATTTGAAGAGCATCAACAGTTGAATTTTATCAAGTTGCAATTCAATAAGTTACAAACTGAAAAGTTGATTAAGAGTCGAAGGTATAAAAATAATTTAACGGAATATATAAACCTTTCAAGTACACAAACAAACAAAGCCAAAGTTTTAAATGAAGGCTTTGAATTAAATAAGAAGCAAACGAAGATCGAATTCAATTTTAAGCTCAAGCAGATTGTCAATGATTATGATGCGAAAATCAAAAGTTTAGAAAAGGTTAAAAGTTACGATATGAAAAAACGTAGGGATGATCTCTTGGATGAAGTAGAAGGTTTAAATACTGAAATCAAACTTTTCAACTACGACCAAAAATTCAATGAGGTCGAAACCGAGTATCGCATCCAGAAACGTACCCAATGGTTGGAGGAATATCAAGAGAAGTGGAAATCTACCATCAATGAAAACGTACAATTGGTAAAGAGAAAAAATGTACTCGCTAAGAAAAAATCATTAACCATCAAAGAAAATACCCCAATAAGAAATGAGGTTGATCAACTTTGTAAGGACTTGAATAAATTGGAGTATAAACATCAGAAATTACGGAACATGATTAGAACACTGTGCGACGAAGTGACCACAAAGGAAAAATCGATTCAGAATTATTCAGAGGAGAACTTAGTGCTTACTTCAAGGATCGACTTTTTAAAAGAACGTACGTTAGCCTTAGATGAAGATTTTAAAGAGGAGGAAATGAGGCGTCGTGTAAACCATAATATTATTCAAGAACTCAGAGGTAACATTCGAGTATATTGTCGATTACGACCATATATTAATAATGAGGAGACAGAGTACAGTAGTAATGGCCAGATTCTAATAGAAGACTTTGATCATGGTCGTGGGAATCAAACTATCTTAATCAAAGATAAACGACAATGTCATAAATTTACATTTGATAAAGTGTTTTCTATGACAGATGATAATCGGACAGTGTTTGGGGAAATCCAAAGTTTGGTCCAGAGTTCATTAGATGGTTACAATGTATGTATATTCACTTATGGGCAAACCGGATCGGGCAAGACCTACACCATGTTGAACAACAAGGATGGAATTGTTTTACAAACGATCAATTATATCATTACGTTCAATGACAAAGTGACACCAATAGGGTGGCAGTACTCGCTTGAGATTGAGTTTGTTGAGATATACAATGAGAAGATCCGAGATCTATTAGATTCACGAGTGAAGGACCATTGTATTCGCCACGACGACGCTAATAATGAAACATCAATAACGAACACCAAAAAAATCAAGATTCATTTGAATAAGTACATAAACGATAAAGTAAAATTGAATGAGAAGATTGAAGAGATCATTGAGAAAGGGAACCAAGCAAGAAACACCAGCCAGACTTATATGAACTCACAGTCTAGTCGGTCACATAGTATTTTCATTATTAAATTTGAAGGCACGAATACAATAAGTCACGAGAGAATAGTGGGTAAACTGAATTTAGTAGATCTTGCTGGATCGGAGAGGATGAATAGTGAAATAATGAAACAACATAATTTAAACAATGGGAAGATCGATAAGACTATTACAGAGATGAAAAACATTAATAAATCATTAAGTAGTCTTGGTGATGTAATTAACAATTTAAAGAATACTAATATGATTAAACATATCCCTTTCAGAAATTCCAAATTAACATATTTATTAAAGAATTCATTAATGAACGAATCAAAAACGTTAATGTATGTGAATATCTCACCTAATATTAATAGCATTAAAGAGACTATTAATTCATTAAGGTTTGCTAAGAAAGTGAATACCATAGTATAGAGAAGCCATGTACTATATATATATATATACAATTATATATATATATAATTATAAAAACATACACGGCAATTTGTAAACCCATACACCACCAATTAAGGAACGATGCCGCATGGGAGGTCTTGTGAGCTCTCTCTCTCCCTTTTTACATTACACCCGAGAATTCAAGACTAACCGAACCGACGGAATTTAAATACCGCATCACTCCACACGATGACACATACTTAAATGATTCATTTTTGAAATGAAAAAAAATGGCGTTTCTTTTCTTCCCGCTTGGGAAAGAGCGAAAGGCACCCTATCCACCACCACCCTACACCCCAATACAAAGAACCAGCGCATAGCGCATAGCGCATTGGGCGAGAGGAAAGGGGATAGAGTGTTATTATCATTGATAACGAACAGCTCGCTTTTTTGGTAAATGGTACGAATCAGCAGTGCACTGCCAGTTTTTAAAGTTGATGCATAAAAGACCACTGATTTCTTATCTTTTAACCCAAACAGATAGAGAATCCCTTCTACAGCAGTCTCTTTGCACAGATAAAGCCAATTATCCTTGAAATTTTGCCTTTTTGTTTATTCTCATTCGATAAAGAGAGAAGTGAGAGAGAAATTTATATTATTATCACTTGATTAGTGTTACCTTAATGGGTAGAATAAAAAATTTCATATTTTAATTAAAATACATTGTTCTTTTTAACTATTGGATTTTTTTTGATTCATTCTTTGATTGATTACATACATAGTAATAAATTGGACTATTATGGATATAATTAGTGGATTTAAATTAATTGTAGTAGTGAAAAAAACCCTCTTGTAGAAAATTATTTGGCTCATCGTGAAACTTTCTTTGGACCATACATACATACATACTTATATATATATATATAAGTATATTTATATATATATAAGGACTATGCCATCGAATACTCTACAACTGTAAGTTGTTTCTATTCTTGTTATTACATCTATCTTCCCCATACACCTGTACAAGCCATACACTCTCTACTCTACCCTTACAAAATATGGCAAGAGGTGATGGTTACTTATGGAAAGAATCTTATGATGGGGCTACGATCGCTTTTATCATTTTAGGTGCTTCTCTTGTTTTTTTCATGGTGCCCGGTTTAGGGTTCTTATATTCAGGTTTAGCAAGAAGAAAATCTGCTCTGTCATTAATTTGGGCTGTCCTTACAGCTACTCTAGTAGGAATGCTACAATGGTATTTCTGGGGTTATTCCCTTGCATTCTCAAATTCAGCAACAAACAATAAATTTATTGGGAATTTAGATTCTTTTGGTTTTAGAAATGTTTATGGAGGTGATCCAGAAGTTTATACGAAATATCCAGAGATCGCGTATGCATCTTTCCAAATGATGTTTCTTTGTGTCACGCTGAGTATTATCGCCGGCGCCACCGCAGAGAGAGGTAGGTTACTACCGCATATGGTCTTCTTGTTTATATTCGCAACTATAGTCTACTGCCCAATTGCATATTGGGTATGGGCACCAGGAGGATGGTGCTATCAGTGGGGTGTTCTGGACTGGGCAGGTGGTGGGCCAGTAGAGATTTTAAGTGCTGTCGCAGGATTCGTTTACTCGTTTTTCTTGGGAAGACGTAGAGAAAACTTACTGATCAATTTCCGACCACATAATGTATCAATGGTCACTTTGGGGACTTCGATCTTGTGGTTTGGCTGGTTGCTTTTCAACGCTGCAACATCGTTGGAACCAAATCTAAGATCAGTTTATGCATTCATGAACACAAATATCAGCGCTGTGCTGGGAGGTATGACATGGTGTTTGATCGATTTCAGACTAGAACAGAAATGGTCAACAGTAGGTCTCTGCTCAGGAATTATCTGTGGTTTAGTCGCCGCCACTCCAAGTTCAGGTTGCATTACCCTCTATGGTTCCGTCATTCAAGGTATCGTCGCAGGTGTTGTCTGTAACTTCGCTACAAAGATAAAGTATTACTTGAAAGTTGACGATGCTTTGGATCTATTAGCAGAACATGGAATAGCAGGTGTCGTAGGATTGATATTTAATGCGTTGTTTGCTGCAGATTGGGTCATTGGAATGGATGGTACAACAAGACACAGAGGTGGTTGGTTAACACATAATTATAAACAAATGTATATACAAATTGCATACATCGCAGCAGTAACTGGTTACTGTGCGGTAGTTACTGCAATAATCTGTTTTGTAATTGACAAAATTCCAGGATTACAACTTAGAGTAGACGAACAAGCTGAAAGGAATGGGATGGATGAAGACCAAATCGGTGAATTTGCTTATGACTACGTTGAAATTAGAAGAGATTATTACCAATGGGGTGTAGATACTGACAATAATTATACTAACATCAATAACGGATCTACTGACGATGACACCGAGGAAGAAGAATCTCGTGATAAAAATACACCTCCAAATAACAATAAAAGTAATAGTTACCACTCTGTGAACGATCCCGACTCAACAAATGAAGAGTTTTCAGATTTATCATCGAATTCCAACAATCAAATCACAACAGAAAAAGTGGCTGCATTAACAACTTAATTATAACATGAACAAAAACAAAACAGAAATTTGCATACAACTTTATCAATAGGCTAGCATCATCAATAGGCTAGCATAATCAATAGCCTCATCAGACTCATTGAATCATCAAAAGAGTAACAATCAATATCATTATCATTTAGATTGATATTTTGCATACACATACACGGAATTGTATTGGATAATAGAAATACAACAATTATTTATACGCATGTATATATTTTTACTATATAAATTTAGTGATTATTATAAATATTCAAGAAACATATTAAAAAATAAAGTACTTAATAAATAAGTTTTTGAATTAAATATATCGATAAACGAGCTGTTTGTAGAGTGGTTGAGGAACATTCATTAAAAAAATAACGACCCCAGTGAGGATTGAACTCACGATCTTGCGATTAACAGTCGCACGCCTTAACCAGCTTGGCCATGGAGTCTATTAAAGTACAACAATGTTGTAATATGAGTCTGAGTTGTTAGTGTTTTGTTGACACTAACCTGAATATATTATTATAGTGTTGATTCTATAATACTGAGTGGAAGCGCTGAAGTCGGATCTTTGTATCCCTAGTATGTATTTAAATTAAGCTTGTCTTTTTATCTCTATATATTATATAAAATAGTATTTAGATTACAAAAACTATTTAATCTAATCTTGAAATATGCTCAGTATTTATACTTCAATATTTCAAGATTCATTGATTGTAAACTTGTCATTTTAACATGTTTAATTCAGAATATGTTACAGAATATGTTTCAGGATATGTTTCAGAATGTACCTCAAAATGTGTTGCAGAACATGCCTCAGAATGTGTTGCAGAACATTTTGAGATTCTAAGTTTGGTTTACAATAAACAAAATATTTGTATGGTTCGTATAGAGCAAGTTAGCAGATAAGTAGTAGACGAAATGTTTGCTGGAAATATTGTCAGAAAATAAGTCTATAGGAACTATAGTGTTGGAAAATATAGTAAAATACTATGATTACTAATTAGACTACAAATAAAATTGATTATTGATAGATTATACAAATGCATGTGCAATGTAATAAAGAACATTCTAGAATATCTGTTAATATGATTTTGTGAGAAGAAGAAAGTTATGAAATATTTTTCCAATTGTTTCTGGAAACTCTTGGAAGCTTAAGAAAAAC
>JAJLTH010000045.1:0-37705 GCA_030568035.1 Tetrapisispora nanseiensis | reverse complement strand
ATAGATCTTGTACTCCAAAATGAATTAGTAATGTTATTAACGAATTAGCTCAAAATGCTCCTAGAAGCCCATGGAAGAAATTTTAGATCCAGAAATGACAAATTTCATCGGATCAAACTCAATTTCCAAAAGATATAAATATGGGACTTAATTAATGAGATTTAAAATTAAGTCTCTACCAAATGTGTATATCATATATAAAAGAACTAAGGAATTATATACGGTAATACTGTGACCTAAACGATGTTAAACAACAACAACAACAACAACGGTAATGTCACTCCTGTTGCTACCGTCAATAAGGAAGACACCACTTCCCAAAACACGTTACAAATCCAATTGAAACACATATCGTTAAAAAAACACCAAATTATGTGGATATGAGTAATGTAATTCGTTTCTTTATTTATAAAATTTATGTAAAAATCATTAAAAAATTATAATCTATAAATTTAGTGTCAATAAGGTTTTTATTAATTACCCTCTTATTATCTCAATAGGCTAATATGCATGCAATTGTTGTATTCATGTGTACTTTCTTACATCAGGTTCGAAAGAACCACACATTCTTCAAATACTTATTTAAAATGATGTTTGTTCAATAACTGCGGAAAAGATCCCATTTCTAGCACCTGGAATATGATTAATCCATCTACCCAACTTATGCTCTTTTGCCACAGTTGCTAAAACTCTGAAAGTTTCTCTACCGTGCTTACCACTTTCAACAGCTTGAATTTTAGTAACTACCCCTTTACAGTTATTTAATTCACCAATTAAAGAGAATTCTCTCAAAGTTTCGTTGATCTTCCAAATCTTCAATGAACCATTCCAAGAACCTGATACAAAAACATTTGTATATGGAATAGCATAGATAGAGGTAATCCAGTATGGTTTTGAAATTCTTTTATTTTGGAGTTGAGCTTCTCTGATCTCTGCACTCGCTTCGCCAGATACTTGGATATTATTTGGTGAAGGTAAAATACCATGAGCCGCTCTTTCTACAAACAATGGCTTTTTCTTAGCCAATGACCATAAACATATATTACCATTATCAGAACCAGTTATGAAATGAGAATCATCAACCATGGTTACTACATCAATGCTTCCTTCACCGTAGAAAACGGGGGCTTCGGATTCGTCCGGATATTCTAAAGTACCATCTTCTTTCTCTGTGGCATGTTGCTTCATCCATTTTTTAAATAATTTTTCGGTGTCATCACCACCTCTAAAAGTCAATCTAGTTTCATCTGGGATCTTCCAAAGCATAGCTGTTCTATCACGGGAACCAACAGTTACACACCTTTCCAAACCCAGAGCTGAAATATCAATTACTAGATCATGATGTCCATAAAGTGTTTCCAGTTGCGAAAATTGATTAATCGAATATGTTCTAACTTTAAAATCAGCACAGGCTGCATAAAGTTGGTCGGAGTTTTTTCTAAAAACAATTGACATCACTTCACCTCTACGATCTTTTGTTGGAATAACTTTAATCGGAGTTAAAGATTCTGTGCTCCATACAATTAACTTTTTATCTCTACCACCCGTTACTACAAATTTTCCATCTGGAGAGGCAGCAACAGTCATAATTTCATCGTAATGGCCTTCGCTTGTATTTTCAAAGCCAAGCTTGCTTTCTGGCATAAATGACTTATTACCTTTTACATATTTCACCTTTTTTGGTCTTTGTCTAAAATCAGTAATGTCGTATTTTGTCAATTGTAAATCCTTACTGACTGTATAAGCAAATATTTTGCTGGCGTTCTTATTATTGGTAGAATTACCGTTATAATCAAACTTATTGATGGTAGGTTGATAACAACTTAAACTGGTCAATCCATTTTCACCGACTCTGGTGAATGAGGTTTTGGTTTCAGAGATCAGTAATTTATCAGCAATGAATCTATATACACGTCCCTGTTGTTCAGCGACATCTTGTTTTAATCTTGTGGCAATAATTTCTCTATCCATGTCTTCTGCATTAAAATTATTATAATCATCAACACCACTATATTTATTGTTGATATCCTCTTCATCTCGAGTATCAGTTACAATTTCATTTGCTTCGGTTTTCAAGTTCTCCAAATACTGCTTAGCTAATCTTCTACGTTTGTCTGCTGCATTTTCAGCTTCGAATTCCTCATCAGATTCTAATTCTTCACTGTTCACTTCATCTGAAATATTTTCATCATGACTTGAACCATCTTCATTGGATGAAACATCTGTAATCTCATCATCTTTTTTGTGTGATGATGTGCTCTGCTCTCTTGATCTTTTGCGTTTGCCAGATTCAGCTCTCTCCATTTTGACAGTCTTTTAGTTTATTCTTGATCAATTTCTCTAACTAAAAGTAAAAATAACGAATTTATAGCACTATACAAATGTTAACCAACTTGAGTTCCAAATATATTTATTTTATCATAATTTTAATTAGATGACAATATCATCTAAAGTTATGCAAGAAATTATTTTTATGCTCATCGCATATTTTTTTTTTTTTTCACTTGAAATTTTTCAGTATTATAAAATATATCACATTATACGAACATACAAAATCCATCAAATTCAAAATGGCACTGAAAAATGACATCAAAGAAAGAATTCAATTCTATAGCAATTGTGACTCAAATTAAAATAATATTTAATAGAATCATTTTGTTTCTGTGATATTATTGTCAAGAACAAGGAATATAAATTATTTACTATTTCTTTTTATTTAAAACTTCCAATTCTTTTTTATTATCTTTTGTATATACACGATTACCTATCTCGGTTATATACCTTTAACTATTGTATATCATTCATCTGTTCTTCAAATTTAGCTTCCCTGATGGCGTTTATCCTTCTTACTAAACCCATCATTTCAGCTCTCTCTGATATCTTCATTGCAGCATTCAATGCTCTGTCTTGGCTTAGCTCAAATACGATGGACATTGCTTTATCAGTGTTCTGTTCAGAACAGGCATCTGCAAACAATCTTAGTAAGGACTTATCCTGTGAGCCTATCAATCCACCTAGTATTTCGTTTTCATTACCATATAATTCACCATCATTTTCCAAAGTGTCTGCCAGAAGCGAAGACATGACTTTAGAACGTAGATATTCTTCTTCAGCAGCAAGACTAACTGGGATTACCAATTCATCATCATCCTTAACTTCACCTTCCAACATTGCAGCTTCGGCTTCTGATTGTAATTTCTTTTTATTTTTAGTTTCTTGCAATACTTGACTTTTAACTAATATAGGGATACGAATGGTCAATTCTGATGGGAGAGGTAATGGGAATCCTGGCCAACAGTTTTTGCCTTTGACTAGAATACAATTCAAATTATCAGATGTTAAGCCCAATGGCCATATGCTAACATCTGATGAGTCTTTACCCCCTGACATTTTCCATAATTCAATATTTGTATCTAATAATGGAATCCATCTTGACTCTAACGGAGATCTCCACTTTGATAAAATCATCAGCAAATTATCCGATCCAAATATGCATGGATCACCATATACATTAAAAAACATTGACTTTATACCCAATGGATTGAAAGTGGTAAAAATATCATCTGAACGGCTACCAGATACTGGATTCAATTGAGGCAAATGAATTGGTAAAGGACTTTCCCTTTGGAAAAATTTGGAGGACTTTGGTCCTTGCTCATATAACGAATATGAGACACCATTGAATGTAGAGAAATGAACAATGAATATCCTAAACTCATATGCAACCAAAGAAACAATCGATGTGGTTTTTTCAACGTCTAATGGGACTCCAAATATATTGAAGGTTCTTAAATAACCAAAAGACGTTCCGACATAAACTCTCTTATTGGTAGCAGCCACGCTAGTTATTTTCTCATCTCGCTGAAGAGGAATTATCTTTGTCCAGTTAGATTGCATAGCACTATGTGGACGATAGTGAATTTGGCCTAATTTTGATTGAGCAAATAATGTTGCATTTTCATTAAGTGAACAAACATCATAACCAAATAAATCTTCAAAATGCGATTCTGTATATCTACCCAGATCAAAGAATGAAATTGTGACACTATTTTGTTCATTATTACGAACAGTCGCAACATATCCGATGGTATTTATTGTTAGATATCTTCTATCAGAATTACCGAAAGGTGTAGCACCTGGCGATATAGCCGTGTATTGGAATGGTTTAACTCTGTTTGAAGTATTCTCAAAAGCAATGGTATTGCTTTCACCCTTTGAAAAATGTGCTCTTTTATTAGGAATTACGTAACCTGCACCGTCATCATCATCTATAAAATCTTCTTCATCAGCATATGGTATTTTACGTTTAGTGATATCCTCATTTTCTTGAGTAAACAAATTTTCTTCATTATCCAAATCATCAGCTACATCATTATCAGAATCATTTTCTCTTTGTTTTCCATCTTCTTCACCTTCTGATTCAGAGATATCTGGATTTACAAACAAATTTAATGCTACACCATCTTCATTGGATGATTTCTCTTCGGATTTAATTAAATCTTCGATAGTAATTGTCGACCCTGACCACGTTCCAGCAATTAACTGTAGAGTTTTTCCATCCTCTTGTATTCTCCATGAAATATTTGTGATCTTATTTTTAAATGTGTTAGAATATACAATTTCACCAGTTTGATATTTCCATACTGTAATTGTATTATAAAGATCTACAACGGCAATGTAATCACCGTGTAGACAGTCAAATTGCAAGTCTGTGAAGCTTGTTTTAGCAATCTCATCATTTTTGAAAGTCTTTGTCAATTTATAATCTTTAATTGTGAATACTTTAACAGTTTTATCTTTACAAGGTAAAGCAAACAATAAACCACTCGGACTCCAAGCAGCGCGTGTACAAATTCTGTTATCATCACAATATTCAGGATCAGATATCTTTTTATCATCATCATCATCATCATCATCATCATTCTCTTCATCACTTAAATTTGCACCATCTTTTTCTTTATCACCACCCGCTAAAACTTTACTTAACAATGGATCTTTGTATGATAGGTCATACGATACCGCTGGAATATAATCAGGAAGTTCATAAAGCTTATTTGGAACTGCAGAATTTAATGAGAAAAATTGAACCTTACCATTAACAAAAGAGACAGCCAATATATTAGTTTTCGAGTTACACGATATTTGGGAAACTTGTTCATCCACTTTAAATGTATCCTTCTTGAGATTACTATCTAAATCCTCTAAATTAATCATAGATAATTCCAGATCATCACCACCCACGATTACCATCCTACCAGAGTGAGCAATTGCCGAATCATGCAAAGGCAAAGAAGATCTTGTTAGCAGTTGCTGTTTACCAGTTTTAATTGTATATCTATAGGCATTACCATCACTTGTAGTCAATATTAAAGTTGATTTAGTGTCACAATGAACCGAAGTTAAATCTTTGGCAATTTCGATGACATCTGGCTCTTGTTCTGGACGGTCTGCTTTCAATACCTTCACCATACCCTTCTTATTTGCAACAACAATTGTATTGTTGTCAGAACCCAAAGAGATGAGTGTTTTACCACCATAATCGAAAATATCTTTAAAAACCACTTTTGGCGTCATAACTGATGGATATGTTTACTTACTGTATGGTACGAGTCCCTAATTATTTTTTTGTCGATAGCCTCTTTTGTATAAAAGGAAACATATTAAAATAAGTATCAATCAAAGTGTACTAAACTGATATAAATTAATATTCATATCTACTAATTTAAACAATCACAAGTAAAACAACTCAATTGACAATGTGATGAACCATTGTTAAGATGCTTTTCTTATCACAAAACACGTACTTCAAGTTTTACGCGTTGAATTTTTCACTTGTTAGAATTCGAAATGTTGAAACTTTTCAGGTGAAATTTGAAAAGTTTCTTGAAAAGTTATGATGAATTTGTGAAATTTCTTAGCCAGATGACAATCTATAGATTTAGATAAAGGGTGTTTTGGCATATAATTTGATTGTTGCATTGAGTCTTACTATAGGCTTTTTCTGTTTCCTTTTCAAAAATGAAAAGGAGCTTTAATTACTGAGAGTAATCTAATTTTATGAACTACTTATAGCTTGGTCCTTTCGTCATTTTAAAAAAAAATATTGATTTGAGAAAACGACTGTACTAAATCAAGACCAGATCCCTAAAATGGACGAATTCGACTTACCTATTGCCTCAGAAATAAACAGAGATCTTTTTTCTGATGAGATTTATCGTTACAAAAATAATTCCGACTCTTTCAATGTCGACGAATTCTTAATAAAAAACAATCTACAATACATTCAACTAGATTCACTTATCAGAAACGTTGATGATCTTTCTCAAGAAGTGATTCAAAATCTATCAGATGAATTAATCAACAAATACACTGAATACACTCAATTCTGTTCAACCTTCTCCATTGAAAGGGATGATGACGATACAAACGAGAGTCTACGTGAATTTCAAAACACTAAAACCGATTTATACGAGTTTATAACCCAATTGGAGAGTCTAATATCGAGAGATATCCCGAGAACCAAGGAAGTTGTCACGGATGCAATTGGATACATAAACAAGATTAACGATATCAACGAGCTTCTAGTGAACCATATCAGACTTAATAAAACTTTAGTGAGAGCCAAAGAATTGAGCGACTCGTTGCATAATCTTTGTGGGAATAGTGAAATTGATGAACTAATAGTTCTTGAATTAATAAAACAAATAAACAAATTTGTATTAGAAATATTTACAATGCTAGATGAAATAAAGGATTTGGAATCACCCTATTTACGTCATTTGAGAAATGATTACGAAAGTTTAGTAGAGACATTTCAAATCTCATTAAAAATATTGGTAGAAAATTGCCTGAATGATTTAGAAAACAAGCAAAATCTAGCTAATGAACTAGTCAGAATAATGAGAGCCACAAAATCTCTAATCAAATAAATGAGAATACCATCTTTCTCAAAAGTGCATTTGACCAACATCTTTACTCTCTATGAAAAAAATTCAAACAGAAAAGGACACGGAAACGAAATACTTTTTTTTTTTACAGTTATATTATTATATATTTATCATATAGACATTTAAAACTATAAAATTGTATTGTAAGGTAGTTGAAACCATGTAAATATATATATATGCATTGCTCAAGCCAATATATCTGTCATCATCATCTTATTTAGTGGCTCTGTCATTAAATTCATATGTATCACTGTGTACGATATAGTAATTTTTTTTTCGTTTGTTTTGGAAATTTCACTTCTCAATAAGAAAGTTTTCCAGTGATTGAAGAGTTGTAATATACAATTATAGTAACTGATAGAAGTTACATTGTTGTATAACATCCAATTGATCAACTTATATTTAAGATTGCTCATGTGTTATGAATTCACTGTCCTTAAATAGAAATCCCTGTTTTTTTTGTTACAAAGCAGAAAGAAAACTAAAAAAATAAAGGCTATTGGTTTATATTTAGCAAGATACCCTCTTTGCATCGTTGGTTAATTGTTTTAAGTAGGATCTTTCATATCAACAACATAGTATCCGGGGTTAATATTATATTATATCTAAAGTTTTGAAAAAAATGTTTATGGCGAATAAGACAGCAGCGCCTACCGGTGGCTTTTCTTTTGGGCAAAATAATGCTACAAATACTAGTACCGCTCCAACAGGTGGCTTATTTGGATCTACACAAAATGCACAGACTCCAGCTGCTGGAGGTTTGTTTGGAAATAAACCAGCTAATGGCAATCCTGCTCCAACAGGTGGATTGTTTGGTAATCAACAAAATACTGCATCTACTGCTACATCCGGTGGTTTATTCAGTAACCAACAGACTAGTGCATCAACCACGGCTGGTGGTTTGTTTGGAAATCAATCAGCTAGTGCAGCTCCTACAGCCACCGGTGGATTGTTTAGCAATGCCAATTCAACAGCACCAATATCTGGGGGTTTATTCGGAAACAAACCAGCCACTGCAAACCCAGCAGCTGGTGGTTTATTTGGAAATACAAAAGCTGCACCAGCAAATAGTGGTTTATTTGGGACTAACTTACCAACTCAACCACAACAACAGTCTCTTTTTGGATCTTCTACCCTTAAATCAACACAACCATCATTTGCTTGGACGGAGCAAGCTCAAACCAGCCAACAACTAGCACAGCCACAAATGGTTCAGCAACAAATCCAACAACAACAGCTTCTTCAGCAACAACAACAAAATTTTCAAAATTCCAACTATCCACAACAAATTCAAGAACAACTTATAAAATGTAAAGAATTATGGGACCCAAGTAATAACAAGTCAAAGCTTAAGACTTTTGTCTACAATAAAGTTTCCGAGACAGAAGCCATGCTATACAATAAGCCAAACAATATTACACAAGAAGATTGGGATGTTGCTCTCGAGAAGAGACCTTCAAAAGACACTATTCCTTTGGAGATTCTAGGTTACGATGGTTTAAATCAACGTAATCAATTACAAAGGGAGAATGTGGCTCAAGCACGTATAATATTCAACCAATTGCTTGAAAAATCTAATGAACTGCAACAAAAACATGAGTTAAGCACATCCTCTAGGATTTTAAAAGCACAAGCAAGAAACAGTGAAATTGAAAAAAGAGTACTGAAACTTGGATCTCAATTATCGATATTGAAGAACAGAGGTTTACCATTGAATTCGAACGAAGAAAAAATGTGGAATCAATTCGAAGCATTATTGAAGAGAAGTGAGAATCCAGCCGGCCTTGGTAAGACAAATGAACTTTGGGCTCGTCTTGCTGTTCTTAAGGAAAAGGCAAAAACTATGTCTGATCAACTTGATAGTACATTAATGGTCATTCACGAAAATGGTGCAAAACAGGTTAGCACAAATCATGTTTTAGAGGAGCATGCAGAAAAGAGGATTGATAAAATTGCTGAAATATTAAGCAACCAACAACGTGGTATCACATATTTAAATAATGTTTTGATCAAAGATCATGAAACTGTAGATAAGATGACCAAGAAATAGATAAGTAGCATAATATTATATACAATTAACTTCATTAAATAAAGAATACATCCTGAGCATTTAAATTTCATATGTTTTAATTATTCTTTCACTACTCAAGAAATGTCGACATCAGTAAATTGGAAATCAATTATACAATATTATTAATTTAAATGATCCCATCTACTCGGATGTATGCTTAACAGTTTAAAATGATTTATTTTAAATGATTTATCTTATTTAAATATGACTCTTAATTATATAAAAAGCATGATATGACGTAAAAATATTTATCAAATTTTGAAATTGATAATTTATTTATGATCTTGGCTTTTCCTTCTTTTCCTTCCATAAAGCTAATAAGGAGACACCAGAGACCTTGACGACCTTGAATCTAACACCTGGAATATCACCCTTAGCCTTACCTTTTCTACCGAAACCGGCTAATAAGACTTCATCGTTTTCATCAACGAAGTTTAAACAACCATCGTTTGGAACGAAAGCAGTAACCTTCTTACCGTTCTTGATTAATTGAACTCTGACACACTTTCTGATAGCAGAGTTTGGTTGTTTGGATTCAATACCGATCTTTTCTAAAACGATACCTTTAGCGTGAGAAGAACCACCAAATGGAGAAGATTTGAAGGCAGTACCCAATAATCTCTTCTTATAGTTGTTTTCGGCCCAACGGCTGCATTAAAATGACATACTTTTTGAATTCAAAAGATACACAATTGCACCAAATATCAGTAACACAATTGGCTTGTTTCGAAGGGTAAAAAGTAAATTATTTTTGTTAGTAAGACTTCTCTCGATACTGTAGCGTTGGTCATTTTTTTTTCAAATGGACTGGTTTGTCTAATTGAATAGATGACTAACGATTGAGAGCCGAAAAGAAGTGGTACACATTATTCGATAATCTTTAAAATTTGAATTAAATAAAATATTGTTACATCAGATAATGGATTGAATGCAAGATGTGTTCTAAGCATGATCGATGAGTGTATTGTCGACTTGACATGTTAAATCTCCCCCAACTTCATTCTGATCCTTGCAGGCACAACTTTTGCAACTCATATATGTACCTGACAGTCTTTAACCCAAGCTATCTGAAATAATGCATTCCCTCTTTTCAACTAAATAAACTTGACTGTAACATACTTGTTTCTTCTGTGAATACGTAATTTTCTGGCGGAATTCAAACCTCTTGGCTTACCTTTACCCATTGTTCAATAATTTTTATGTACGGTTCTTATTAATGCAAACAATCAAGATTTTTAACACATCAAGAAACATCACTAACGCTAACATACATTGTCAAATGATCAATTTATAATGGATATATACCAATGTCAAGAAGGTATATACTAACTTTGCAACTGTGAGGGAACAAAACACATACAATACGATGAAGTTCATAGTTAAACAAAACTGAAAAATTTAGTAACATTATAAAAAAAATACGACATCGGTCGACAATTTTTTGATTGGAAAATAAGAGGTCTTGAATAATTTATATCAGGTCTTGAGCCAGGCCAAGTACAAATCATGGAGGGCAACCCAACGAGATAGGACTCTCACAAGCTGACGTGTAAGCAACTTGTATGCCATGTATTGAATAATTATCTGAGAAAAGTACTGCGACAATGAAACAAGTTATAGCTTCTTACTTGTTGAAGACACCAGCGTTATGAGCGTTGACGGTGGAGGGGGGAGGGGGGGAGCGTTCTACCGCTACATTGCGTGTTTAAGATAATATATTTTCTCTGTTCTCCCAATAGAGAGTTGAATATCGATCGGTTTTGTAACATACAAACATACAGTACTACACAGTAGAGATATCGAGAAATCTAGTGTGTTGGTGCACAGAGTGAGCCTCTATTGGATAATTGAGCCTTGAACATCGGTAGCACATCTATATGTCACTAAGCCATTGTATCATTGTACTGATGGACATACAAGACTAGGATTTGAAGAGAGTTCATTCTTGAGATTACAGTTGCGATGGCCATGCGATCAAGAGAGAGCAGTAGTAAGGTGATGAAATTTGATCCCATCCGCTACATTTAGAGTCTCATCGAAATTGTTCACATCGAATCTCGCAGTTCCCCCGAGAAAATATGGGCGAGCGCATGCGCCCACCGCTGGGGTGTGTGATAAACCTCACGCTCTCTCTCTCTGTAGCTCTAGAGAGGGCTAGGCAGAAGACAGTCAACATCCGGAAGGAGATGAACAAAATATTTGGTTCCAAGAGTCCAATGGGGATCTCTTGTCAACAGGAGACACAGAGACGAACAGCCGAACAACCGAACAGCCGAACAACCAAACAACCGAAGAATACAGAACTGGAGAGGGCGGCACGACGCTGCATTTTTCTTCGCGAGTCTCTTCGAGAATCAGCGGAGGAAGTTCATGTAATTTTTGCCATTTCTGTCGTTTTCGTGCGTTTTTTGAGAAAAACAAATAGAAAACTGTTTTTTTAATAAAAAAAAGCAAAAAAAACGTGATAGAAAAATAAAAAACGAAAAGTATGGTGGTGTATGGATGTCATGTATCTTTTGCAGTCACATAAAATATGCATTTCCCTTTTAGGAAGCTTCTTGAAAAAAGATTCGTGAGACGAGATACTAAACACCCATAGTTGGAAGAGTCATCAAATGATGATGAATTTTTAGGTGAAATGTACCTCCACATCATGAAAACAAAAAGAAAAAGAGAAACGTTTAAGTTTGTAGATAGTGGTTGTATTTAAGCACTCTATATTTATTGGATATACCTTTTAGATTATAAATATAGTCCCTCAAGATGGCACACCATATACAAAGTTACCGTCATTAGAAAATTATCTTAGTATCATGGAATCGATCGAGGGTGCTTTCATAGGGGCTGTCTCATCAGCTTTGGCAAATATCACTGTATACCCTTTAGATGTCACAAAAACTGTCATTCAGTCACAGATTAAACCAAATCCGACCGCCAGTAAGAAGGTTCATGAAGACGATAATGAAAAGCCTGCTGAAGAAGTTCAAACATATAACGGAACTTTGGATTGTCTGCAAAAGATTTTCAAGGAAAAAGGTTTACCAGGTCTGTACCAAGGTATGACTGCCTCTATTGTTAACAGTTTTGCACAAACATTTTTTTATATGTTCTGGTATAGTATTATTAAAAACAGATACCTAAGACTAAGATTGTTTTTGAGATCAACTAAAGGTAAGAATTTCAGTTCAATCGAAGAATTATCTTTAGGGATTATTGCAGCAATCTGTGCTCAATTTTTCACAAACCCAATATCGGTCATATCCACAAGACAACAAACCACTACTGAATTGGAATCTACGAAACTTGATAATATCATAGCATCTATCTTAGATGAAAATAATGGAGAAATTTATGGATTCTGGAAAGGTTATAAGGTCTCTATGGTCCTTTCCATTAACCCATCAATTACTTACACAGCTTATGGAAAACTTAAAGCAATATTATTAAATACAAGAAGATTCTCAACTGTTCAAACCTCTGGAATTAAAACAGAAGTATCGGCATTATCCAACTTTCTCTTAGGGGTCCTATCAAAAATGATATCCACGATTATTACTCAACCGCTAATTGTATCAAAGGCATCATTACAAAGTGCAAATTCAAAATTTTCGACTTTTCAAGAAGTTTTGAAATATCTATATACAACAGAAGGACTTTTATCCCTTTGGAAAGGTTTAGGACCCCAGCTAGCTAAAGGTGTTATCGTTCAGGGTCTAATGTTCATGTACAAAGGTGAAATAACAAAATGTATTCAACATTTGACAAGAGTATACACAAAAAATAATATTAAATAATAGAATTATCAAAAAATATTTATTGAATAAATAATGACTGTTTGCTTGTGATAAAGATGAATATATAAAACATTTGAAATCTTAAAATTGTCTTCGAAACATTCAAATTCGAAATTGCTGGAAAACAATTGATTAAATCGGGTATTAGCCCTGTTATTTGACATTTTTGGTGTTATCGATCTTTATTCCTGCTGATTTGTCGATATCGTCTAAACTCAAATTATCAGTTACAGGCGTTTCAGAATTGCTATCTTGTTGAGCTTCTTCTTTCATTAACTCATTTTGTTCTTGTAATTGTACCAATTTTTGTTTAGAAGATAGTTCCTTCTCTTTTACCACATTAACTTTAACCTCATGATATAATTCATCTGGGATACTACTTAACACATCACACAATGCATCATAAAGTGGTTTCTCAGATTTGGCATCACCATAATTGAAGGCACATGCCATTGTTAGAAGACTTGAAGGGATTTTGTCACGGACTCTCATTTGTAACCAAACATGCATGTTTTCTTTTAAAGCTTCAACTGGGACATTAGAGATATTCATACCTCTTGATGCACATGCATTCCTCAATTCAGCTTCAGAGAGTTGGTTCAACCCTTCATAATAAATAATTAAATCATCTTTTTTCAATTCCGACATCCTTGTCCTGATTCTATAACGTAACATATTATCAGTTCCAAATGGCTGTAAATTAATATACTTTGCAAGAGCATTTAAATAAGCTCTAGTTACGTTATCCAAAATTGTATCATCAGTAAATATTCTGGCTACTTGTATTAATTGTTCACGACTTTCAGGTTCTCCAGTTTCTCTGACATGTTTATAGAAGCGGTTAAACATGATTTTTTGTTCATCAGAAATATTTGTTGGATGAATTAAAGATGAATTTTCTTTGATCAGCTGTGATACATCTATTCTAGTTTTTCTTAATACATCTAGTTTTGACTGCTTATCCTTTTTCGATTCATAAGTGGAAGGCAAAAGGTTTGGGAAAACTTTTAAGGCAACTGGTAACAAAAGTTCAGCAAATGGAATAATAATGAACGCTGCAAATGGCACTAATCTTATAACATCCATTGTTGTACGTTTAAATTGCAATTGTTCTCTACGGGTTAAGGGGTAGCCTGCAGTCATTTTTGTTAATAGCCTAGAAGATATTTTAATTTCTAAACCTAATAGTTTGGTACCATGCCAATAATGACTAGCCTCATGTTTAACTTTCTCCCATATAGTCAATTTGACTTGATCTTTTTTAAAATCTGTATCAACAGTACTTGAAGTATCCTGCTTCTTCAAATGGGTCCAATTAGAAAAAAGACGAGCAGAATTTGTAAGGTGTCCAACTACAGCTGGCTGTATATAAATAAGGACCCTTTTCTTACAGATTAAGTTACTTGTATAATTCATGGTTTTTTTGCTTAACATACTTAATAATTCAGGTATAATTTGATGTATAATGCACCGCTGAGTGCTACTTTAATGATATGTGCCAATTAGAAGATAGTATGCCAGTAAATTTCAATTGGAGTTATCTGGAGAAAATCTAGACCTGCTTAACTTGCAATGAATTATCAAATAGTTGTTTACTAATTAATTTTATTTAACTATATTATCTTTTATATAAATTAAAAATAGTCAAGAGTCTCTTTTTCTTTTTAATTTCTCATTCATTATTTAGCTCATCTAAAACTTCATTGAAGCACTCTTAATTTTAATTGAGCGCGAAGAAGGGTTCCACTAGTATTATGATGATGAGATTTTTTTGTCAGAAGAAGAGATTAATCTTAATAGCCTGTGGGTTATTTGATTGTTTCTTAGATAGTAGTATGTTTAATATATTAAAAGACACTTGAATAAACTTATATTTGTGGTTCATTATATTTATTTTTACAAATCTTATTATAAGTAATTATATTAATATACATATAGAGATAAGTGATCACTGTAGATAACTGTATCGACACCATTAGTAACTTTTTCAATAAAACTATTGTTTAATTGCTATTAATAACCAGAACTTTTGCTTCTAGAGCTATTTGATTTTAGTAATGTCTTGAAACCATTACATAATTGAATGACATTTGGATAGTTATAATTAACTAAGAAGTAACCAGTATGTGTTAGTCTGACATTCCATGTGTACAACTTACTCTGTGAATTGATTTTAAACATTAAATAAAACCATCCAGGTTTTTCATAATTGAAACTGAAGTAGTAAACGGATCTGTTTGGATTAACCTTGGAGTAGTCTTCGATAAACTTAATAACATCTTTCTTATTACCAGTTTTGAATTTTTCATTAGAAGTAATTTCATTTAATAACCTAACCTTATTCTGTAAATATTCAACAATTATTTGATCAAGATCATAATATCTTTGATTTTCAACAACCAATACTCTACCTAAGGCAAGTGGATTTTCCTTTTCTAATTCTTGAATATCAATATGTTGGAATAAATCCTTATCCAGTTTCCATGTGATGGCCAAATGGTCATCACCTCTACTAGATTGTCTTATAACAAAGTCACCACGTTCTTTACTTCTTAAGTATTCTTCAGCTTGATGGCCATTGAAGGGGAAATAGTATGGATGGTTGATGACACGATGCGTTCTTTTGGCACGCGATTCTTCCATGGTAATTTTCTTTTCCTGCTCAGTGTCTTCTAATTCTTGTTTCAAATCCCAAATAGATGGATCTTTACTGTAATTAAAGGGCACGTATTTATGCTTCACATCTTGTTCTAATAATGATATTTCTGCAGTAATATTTTCATAATCAATAAATACAACTTTAGCTGGATAGGTTTTACCTAATTCATATATCTCATTAGCAGGTCTTCTAAATTGTGCACCAGCATGGTGTTGTGCATTCGCAATACATTCAACATGAGAATTTGTCACACAAATAATATCGTTATGTCTGAAAAACTCAACCTTGACAGGTAATATGCAACCTTTAAAGAAAGTTTTTTCTGTTTCACCAGTTAAAGTTTGGAATATTTCATCCCCTTGTAAAGGATGGAAATCATTCCTTAATTCTTCAAACCCATTTAACAATTCTAAAACAATGGTATTCAAATTATTTAATTTCCTTTGCCCAGTGGTCTTTTCTAATTCTTCTGCATAAGCTTCAAGATTTAATGATTCTAATTTCATTTTCTTGTCAGGATCTTCCTTTAGAATTTCAATGAACTCACTCATTGTTCCTTGGTCCTCTTTTTCAGCAATAGCATCTGGTTCATATTCTAAAGCATCTGCAGCAACCTTAGTAGCTAATTGATAATCTTCAGGATGAATTCTAGTACTATCTAATTGATCATGTTCAAGATCTTCATATCTTTGTCTTTTCTCATTCCAGGATATGTATAAAAACCCAGCAGCATTCATAAAAATTGTTTTATGCAAAATATTATGTGTAATAAGTTGTTGACGTGCCAACAGAGGTTCATTTAATCTTTGTAATGAATCCAAGAAATCAATAGATTTACGTTGACCAAACCCGGAAACATATCTAAGAGCACTAGCATAATACGCATTGTCAGTAGTTTTATTAATTTCCACACCAACTAAATTTACAATATCAACAAATGCAGTTTCGATAGCCTTCTCGAACTGAGATCTTGTTAATAAAGATTGGTTTTGGTGTATAGATAATGAAGTCAACTCTTCCATAGATAAATTTGCGTATTCTAATAGAGGTGAGTGCATATAACGGGCTAATGCAATACAATATTTAACAAGTGGGGGTTTATTCAAAAATTCTTGGTTTGCCCTCTCAGAATTCTGGTAACGGACAGCGACTTCATCTTCAACATATATAATAGGTATTTCTTGATCGTTGTTGTCAAATAATTTTTTTAGTTTAATAACCTCTTGCAGTTTTTTAAACAATCTTTGAGTCTTTGGGTTTGGACCATTAATACCAATCGCATCTATTTGGCAATTGTTTACTATATCAGCAAATGTATCGTCAAATTTTTGTGGGTTTGATCTATCAAATGGATTTTCTGTGATTTTAAAATCTCTAACAAATTCACCCTTACGGTTAATATAGGTCGCGATAATAGCATCAGAACCAAATCTACCTTCACCACATGTAATGGTTAATACTCTAGGTATCTTTGCAGTCTGTAAATTTGGGATAAATGGTGCTTGGTCTAATTTACTCATAAACTTATGACGAATAGACCTAGAAACCAGTTTTTCACAAATTTTTGATAAATCGTCTTTGATTTCGGCAGATACATCGGCAAATACTTTATCTAATGCTTGATTAAATGCGGTCTTACGGAAATTATTCCACTCAAGACCTAATTCAGAAGTGTTATTAGTATCTAATGCAATTTGGAATAAATGGTCAGCATATTGTGCATGAGATGACATATGCAATTTAACAGATAACAAATTCAGAGATTCGGCTTCTAGCATACGTAAAAACAAATCTGGTTCTTTTCTGAAATGCACGGGGGTTCTGTTGATAGCATATTTAAGATCTTCGTAAATAGATCCTCTTTGTATTTCTCTTTTACCCTTGGAAGTTAGTACAACATCCACTAAGTAATATTTGTAAAAATCATTTCTAACTTTCTCCCTAATCTTTGGATTTCTTGAAATCTCCATGGAGGTATACTTCTGGACAGTATCAAGGGCAAGTTTAGGGTTTGCTGCAAAAATTTGAAGTTCATTGCTATGATCTGAAATTATATTTTTAATAACTTCATCTGGTTTCAAATTATCATGGTCCTTTGGTATATTAATTTGATGTTGGGAACTGATGTTTTCACCAATTTGTTCAGCAGTGATACCAATGTATTTTGTGATTTCATATAAAGGACTTGATTTGAACTTTTCATAACTCGAATTCTTCATATGCTTCTTGCCTGACTTCTTAATATTTTTTGTCAGTAATTCATTAATTTCTTTTGCATATTTGTATTCCAAATAATTATAAATATCTTGTAGTGAATTAAGTTCTGCGCTAGATGAAGAAGATTGATTTGAAAAGTAATCATCAACAACGGTATCTTGTATGTTCAATTCTTCATAAAATTTCTTGACATAATCTCTCTTGTGAATAATACTATTAAATTCAATATTTAGTTCGACAATTTCCCATAAATCATCTTCTGTTAAAACAAAGCCGTTTCTATCGGTAGAGGAAATGTCGTTACGGCGGTAAGCAAAAATAAAAGGTACTTCCAAGTTATCTTCGGAAATAAATCTAATCGCATTACCGATGGCTTCTTTAAATTCAGTTAAATCATAAGTGGCTGGGAAATTCTTGTCAACAGCAATTTTATCGCTAATCCAACTTTTTTCAAGTTCTTTGTCTTCAGCTGTAAGGTTACCATATTCAACGAGACCGGCTCTTAATTCCTGAAATCTTTCAGGAATATCAGCATTTCTAATTTTCATATCTTCTTCGGTAAGCAGGTTTTTCTTTAAATCTTGTAAATCGTAAATATCTTGTAAAGAAATTTTCTTCTTAGATGAAAGGGCTGCATCATCATCATCACCTTCTCCACCATTGATAGTATCGGTGTCCAAGTTTCCTTCTAATTCTTCATTTTCGATTTCCAGAGCCCAGTCATAATCATGGCCATCACCAAATATATCATACATCTCATCAATTTTATCCGAAGATAAACCTGTAACATGAACTGGTTGTTTCATTCTTTGTTCCCTTAATAACTTTCTCTCTTCTATTCTTTGTTTTCTAGTTTCTTCATCTTCGTCAGAAAATTCATCCTCCTCGATAAAATCATCTAATTCATCTAGCATACCAGTTTTATTTGCAATGCCACGATCAGCCTGGCGGAAATTATTCTCTCTAGATTGGTAATCTTCTTCTTCATCATCCTCTTCTCTATCTCTTGCCATTGAATCTTCAACTTCTTCTTCATCTGAAAAGAAGTCTTCCAATTTATTATCTTTAGCATTAACACTGGAGTCTTTTGATTCTTCCTCTTCCAAATTATCTTCACTGGCGCCTGCTCTCTTTAATCTTTTCAGTCCTCCCGTGCTAGCCGTTTCGGTTGTTCTCTTTACTCCCGCATTTTCCATCAAAAGGTCTAAGTCATCATCTGATAGTCTGTCCTCTTCTTCTTCTCTATCTCTTCTTCTATGACCCTTTCTCCTTCTTTTGCCGGATGCAGCTTCTACATCTTCTTCATCATCATCCTCTCCTTCATCGACAATAAAGCCTTCTTTTATTTTTCTAGCTTCATCTTCGTCTTCATCTAAATCTGCATCATCTTCTGAAGAATCAAATACATCATCACCCTCTTCTTCATCACTTGGAACGTCATCGCCATCGTCTCTTGCAATTAATTCCTCTGTATCCTTAGTAACAGGGTCATTTTCTTGTTCTTTCAAAGAAAGATCCTCACTAGACATATTTGTGTAAATAAATATATAAGAGCCAAAAGAAAAAAAAAAAATAATATGGATTACTAAAAAAAATTCAACAATATAGTTCTATTTCAGCAAATGGGTATGTTAAAATTTAATTCAGTTCAAAAGTAATATAAAAACTGAGCACTTGAATGAATATCTGATACTCAAATTTTCAATACCTTTATTATGGTTGTTTTTGTAATGTTCTATTCTTTCTTTGGGTGATATCTTTCCACGGTCTTAGATTATGTATAATAATATAATTAAGATAATTCAATTAATTAATTGTATCATAAAGATAAAACTAATTGTCATTACAATCTTTTAAACTAATATACTATTGAATATACATTATGATATTAATAGTTTATTCTATAAAATTTCATTACAATATCTTGTTTATTGAATAATTTTAAAAATGTCGTTCAAGACAATACGGTTCGTGTATAGTGATGTGTCGTGAAGGGTTAACGACACAGAATGAGATGTTAAAGGTGAGAGGTTATTGATAAATGGTGATATATTAACTAGTTTAGTATGAGTTTGCAATAAAGTTTGATTGTTTAAACAGAAAATATCGAAAACTTTTGGAGACTCGGAATAGTTTAGAAGTCACCAATTAATTAAAGTTACCTAAATCATATGCTATCATTCAATGCTTGTTGAGGTTATTTCGTGAGCAAATTTAACGCATTATATATCATAATGGTAAAAATTTATTAGGTTAGAGAGATACACTATATATTTTATATTTATTTAGTTATGTGTCATAATTTTGAATATTTATTGCATGCAATTATTTTTAATTTTATAATTTGATGTTTTAATAGATTTTATTTACAAGCTACTATTTCAAAACTTTTTCGGAAGGTAATAACGTTGTGTTCATCATATCTGATTGCTCCTGCATTGGGATTGTGTTTTCCATTAATTCTTCTTCAGAATTCTTGTCATCACCACATTCGCAGTTCTTACCTTCTTCATCGGCGGTACTCTCGACCGCACAGCAACAGTCATCATTTTTAGCTTCGATGATGGAGTCCGTCTTGTCATCTTGTTTGAATGCATCGATTGAATCAGTTGAATCAGAGTCCATTGTATTATTGGTTTGTGTTTTAATGCATTTCTTTAGAGCAGTTGGTGTATTTCTGTGTTTACCACATTGGCAGTTCGATGAACCTGGGCATTTGTTGATTCTGTCTATTTCTTTTTTAATTTCCCATCTCTTCAATAGACATAGTTTACATCTATTGAAAAAAATTTCTGCAAGTGTCAACCCCAATACAACAGCAAAGAAATAAGTCAACACATAGGTCATGCAGACTAACATTAGCATGTAGATGATCATTGTAGAACAAAATGTCAAGGACAATCTGATCAAATCGTGACCATATTCGAACACATTAGGCATGAAAATTTCCGCCAACAAGTTTGGCAATCTTGGGATCTCTGTAGCACGTAATGTTGAATCGGATAAATATCCATCAGTTGCACCGGATTCTAGTGGATATCTTAATGCGTTAACGTCATTTTTCTTATCATTCTGATCCCAAGTTTTAAACCAATGGACCTCTAGACACCATGAGATGAATAGAATAAATTTGTAGACAAAACAAGCAACTAAAATCAATAAGAAAATACCAAAAGCCTGTCCGTGTGTCTCTGCATACAGTTTCTTGAACAATACAGGGTATTTGCTGTAATTGATTGTCAAATACGAGTTCATTTCCATATGTTCCATACCACCCATATCCATACCACCCATATCCATTCCAGACATATCCATTCCCGAAGATGAAGTAGAAGTAGAAGTAGAAGTGGCAGCAGAAGCAGTGGATGTAGCACTCATTGACATGTGGGACATAGTCATGCTCATCATGCTGCTCATTGATGAACTCAATGATGAGCTCATCGAGCTCATCATACTGTCCATTGCAGAACTCATAGACATCGACATATCCATTGACATATCCATATTAGCCTTCTATTGTTATTTATATAATAGGGTGATATATTGTAATCTTCTCGGAACCAGTGAATGAAGAATTGTTTTTAATCTTAACCAGACAAGTTAGCAATCAATTGGATGAGACTGCTAGATCAACATTGAAAACAAGAAACGAACTTTCAATCCAAGATCCAATTGGCATATTTTGATATTCTAATCAGCTTCATATATATATATATATATATATATATATATATATATGAGGTTTGATTGTTCGTTAGTTCATCGATTCCCTTTATTGCCTGTTGCTCACAGTCAGTTCGTTCCATATTGGGCCTTAACGAGCAAATTTCGGGATTCGTCTACCAAAAAGGGACACCCGCCGCAAAATAGTTGTCTGAGCACAAATGTGCCAGAGCAATGCATGTATGGCATTTTTATTGCTCATTCTGCAATGATTTATAGCCAAACAAGGTCTTGCCTGCGCATACTACGCATCCTTCTTCGCAGCAATCGATAGAAAAAAGAAAATATAAAATCCAGCGGTACTGCACAATTGTCTTGGGTAAGGGCTAGAGTCACACAAACCGCTGCAGACTTCCCGCCAACGTTGGTTCTACTATTTTTTCTCTGTTCTCCTGTATATAGTTGTGCACAATATGCGTACGTGTATCTCTCTGTATTTTAGTGTATCTGGAACAACACTCGCACAAGCTCCTGTGGCTACGCCGATGTCTCCCACACGTGCCATCAACTGACCGACCAATGGAGAGCAAATTATACGACAGAAAGGACACACTCTCTCTCTTATAGATTCCCAGTTTCTTGCCAGTTTCTTGCCAGTTTCTTGGTGCCATCAGCACGTCTCGATGAAGAATTTGGAACAGAAAAGGTTTATTTGCTCAAATCAACGTTTTTGGTGTCGCCAGAGTGACATCCAAAGCAGACTATAGTTGTTATTATTAGATGTATTGTTACAGTGACTGAAATCCATATTTATATATGTATATATAAAAACATACATAGCATATAAGTGAATGAGTGTGCGGGTGCACTTCTTATACATAAATAAATGTTGACGAATGGATTTCGAATAAACTAAATTAAAGTTCATGCAAATGATGTGTGTGGCAATGCCACACCAGCGAGGTCAACGTTTGATAAAAAAAAAAGATTTGGTCCAATGCCATTGGTTCAATGCCATTAGCTCAATCACTTCTAGCGTCCAATGTATATATATACTTGGCTCATGGAGTGAGAGTTCTCTTATCTGAATGGGGGTCTTGACTCTGTGTGTGATCTGGAGACTCCACGTGTGGTTCTCGAGTTTGTTGCATGCATAGGTACGCTATCACCGGGATATGTTCTTGATATTGATCTGTTGTTAGGTTTTCTAACGCCTTCCCTTTGTATTGGACCACGGGCTACGCGGATGGCCGAAGTACCCATGTCATTAATATTGGTTCTCCCTGAAGACAAGTCGTTTTGAGTGGCAATGCCGTTTCTGATGGTATTTAAAATTGATTTCCTTCTTAGTTTGCTATTTCTTTGTTTGTTATTGTTGCTGTGTTCTGCGTTTCCAGCGGAACTCTGGCTCGATGTGGTTTGGCTCAAATGCCCAACTGTTTTGTTAATAGGGTTCATCACAAAAGAGGCCTCGCTGTTCACTTCATCATCTTCCTCATATTCCGGTCTCTCAACCACATATTCATCGTTAGGTGACGCATTTTGGCCGTTCCTCATTTCTTGTAATCTGTTATTGTGTCTCTTGACTTGCTCGGCCGTTAGGGTTGGTTGAACAAATTTGTTTATTGGACTGTTCGACTCATCACTGGAATCTTTTGTTGTGTCTTGTAAATTTACAATTTTCCTTTGAAGTTCATATTTTTCCATTCTGATAGAATTGAGATGTTCAATCTTGCTTAGTTCACCCTTGATATCGGTAGGTATGCTTGGATAAGCTACACACCATGAATTAAACATCATACCATAGAGCAGAGCACTTAATGATTCGTTGAAATCAACTAGATTCTCTTGAATAATATTCAAGTCGGAAAAATTTTTATCTAATGTATTCATTGAATCATTCAGAGATCTGATATTGGGCAACAAAAACTCTTTTATAAAGTCCATTTCTCCACCATTGGCATTAGTGGTAATATTATTATTGGCGTTTGAGATAGTTAAATTTGTTGAGTCATTACCAATCCTTGTTGAGTTATTGAAAATGTTGTCACCCATGTTGTAAGTTAAATTTTGATCACTTAAACCCTTACCCAGAGAGGTTCTTCTCGAGCTTGGATTACTACTATTGGATAGTTTGTACTCAGTTGGAGGTCTTGTGCCCACTGATTTTGATTTACTCGAACTCATCAATTATATTAATGTGTGTGTGTTTTTTTGCTATTATTCTTGAACGTAATCAAACTTCGAAAAAATTAAACGCACAGATAAGTATTTAAATATAAACAAATGTGAAGTTATACTATGATTCTTTCCAATACCAGGTCCTAAAGTATGAAAATTAGATACTCGACAAATAAGATAACTGAATGGAAACCATATATATACTTACAAAATTATTCCTATTAAATATTAAAGTTGTTTAGTGTTTGTTTATACTTCTTAAGTATCTTTATTTTGGCTTCACCAAATTTTAAAAAGCGGTTGGAGACACGCGCAAGACCAATCACGTGCCCCAGGTGGTAGTATTCTAACGAGATTTCACTCATTAGTAGAAAGAACTGGTGACATCGGATTCTATATCTTGTGTAAATTGTTTTGGACTTTGTAATTGTTTAATTGAATCAAATCATTTATGTTATATATACATGTTTATATGGTTGACTGTGAATATTTATATATTAAATATGTTTCCATTGAAGTAAATATTGTCAGAGAAGTTCGACTCACCATCATAGTTTCTTCTGCTTAATCACTTATCCTAGTTCGTTACATGAATCTCTTAGCATGTTTTAATTTTTCTTTTCTCAATGCTTCTTGTGATATAGTTCTGCCTTTCCTCATTTTAACCAGTGCAATAATTAAAAATATAGAACTTAAGAATGTTAATCCGTACCATGTCACTAAATATTGTAAATGGTTATTTTTCAAATCAATCTTTGGAACTCTACCAATTGGTACGCCAGCAGCCCTAAATTGACTCTCGCTGAATTCAATTGTTTCTCCCCTGGTAGACTGGTGGTTGTCTTTCTCTCCGTTAGAATTCGAGTTTTGATTTTTTTGCCAAAATTTCCATGAAAAGCCATTATTATTTTGTTGTGTATTGTTCTCAATATTAGCTGGGTGGTCAGTTAAATCGTACAACACTTGTAAATGAACGGGTATACTATTAGTGGTCTTGGCCATATCGAAAACATCAGGGATCTCCCATACTCTTGTGTTCCTCTCTGTTTTTTCCCATTGTAACGAAGTTAGTCTGTTGGGTACCCTCACGAGGCATGCAATTTCAATAGTTCCTTGAGGTATGGATAAATGACGCAATGATCTTTCAGTTGGTAATACCTTGTCTTCGCTGATCCAACCTCTTTCAACGATCAATTTCTCACCAGTATCTTCCCTAATGAATGGTGTGAATAGGGCGTATCCTTTGAAACCATTACGAACTCTTGGACCTACGAACATTTCCTCTTGGTAAACATAATGACCTTTGACAGTAACACGGCGGTATTCCCAATTTTCGCTGTCCTCATACTTGAAATGTTTGGGTAATGGAGTGATCTTATAACTTAGTCTATCTTCGCAAGATGCAATCAATTTGTTTTTCCAATCCAGTCTTCTTAATTGCCAAGTTCCTAAATAAAATGAAATAATTGGCATGGCAAACATCAATGAAAGAATAATCTTCTTACCAATCCCAGATGATCCTGCCTCATCTTCATCAGGTCTCTTGTTACTCTTCAATGGTTTCCAATCCACAATTGAAGTGACTACAGTTCTTTTAAAAACCCCTCTATATATAAGCCTACTTCTACTTATTGAAATAGATTTGCTTAAAATTCTAGATGACCCAATAAGTCTTGTAAAGTTCCCATTAGTTAAATTAAGAATTATACTCATGATTAAAGTTATCGTAAAATTCTGTTATAGCTATGGGACCAAATATATTTATAACATAGACAAGAATTTGTATCTTCTCTAAACCCTTTCACCAAAAGTATTCTCAAATTTGGAATAATTTTAATTGTTATTTAACAATATATGTACTTAAAAATATGATAATCCCTAATCCAACACACTCAGTAGCTTTATATCACCCCCATCTCAGGAAATTTCTTAAAATGTATCTTTTATCTCGTAAAGGTTTCTTTGTTGCACTTTTACAGATTAAATTAAATTGCGGGAACGGGTTATACAGAAATAGTTCATAAGGGCACTAAGAATAGAGGCATTCGGTAGGTAAGAACAACGATATTGTAATTTATAATAGCTATAGGTTATAAATATTTATCTTGACAGTATTGAATATATTGTGACGAACAAGATGAGTTCAATATGGTTATTGATAGATACGTTGATTTGCTCTGCAAATTAAATATATATATACAAATATCTATGTACGTATTTATTAACTTGTTAGTATCTATTCACAAAGATTATTTCTCAATTAACGCAAGTTTGTTTTCAGTTACCAGATGCATTAAAACCAACAGAATTTTGTGTTATTAGCCCAAGCAACTTGATCAGGTTTAAACCCTGGAGGACTTTTGAAGGCACTGATTGAACCATTTTCTTTAAACAGGTGTTCTTTTGGTTCGAATTTTGTTAAGATAGTGTATAATTCTGGGTAAGATTCTTGTATCGGGATTTCTTCATTCCAGAACTCAAGTTTTGAGATTTGCTGTTCTTTACACTCTTGGATAGCCAATGCTATGAATTCCTTCATTCTAGTTTCTTTATCATGAGATGAATTGTTTCCAAAGTAAACAGTTACGATAATTAATGCATCATCATTCCAATTATGATGCCAAATGATATGACTATTATCATCTTTAAATCTAAAACCAAATTTAGACACTCCAGGGTTCCCTTTACCTGTCTTATTTTTTATAAAATCGTCTCTATGTTGAAACCATTTATATATATCTAAATCAGCGGCAACCGTGAATACAAACGATGATGGGTTTTTAACATGTAAATCCAATATTGTTGAGGCATATTGAGTTGCATGCAGTTTTATCAGATCTTCATAATCGCTGAATCCTAGGTATTTTCCCATTGGATTTCTTACATCTTTGCAATAAGTAGATTCAATGTCGTTAAATTTTGTTAATTCATGTATTGGAATATGACGAGAAGTATATCCAACACGCTCATAGTAATCACCAATTTCACTATATAAAGTCAGAACCATGTTTTTAATAGCCACTGGTGCATTAGGTTTATTTCTAATACTTTCATAAAAATCATTTAACAAACCGATCATCTTCTCTGCATACTTCTTGCCACGATGATGAGGTTGCGTCCAGACACCTCCAATGCAAACAACTAATGTGGGTTCAATCTTATTTCCACGTGTTGGATTAATACAATAACCTAATCTGTTCAGAGTTTCGCAACTAGAAACAATTTGATCAGTTTTACCGTTACCAATTGGTAAAGAAGTGTCCTTTAAAATGAAATGTTTTATTCCTAACCATTCAGCAAAATCTGGATATTCTTCCATAAACACATCATTCTCATTTTTAGTCGAAATTTCAGATGTTCCTAATAAATATTCCCTATCAGCATATTCTTCTAAAGAAAGTAATCCTGCCCATTTTGCCCCGTTACTTAGATGGGTAAACCTGATAATTTCCCAATCGTTATATAATTCTAACGATAGGCTGCTGTTAAGATCTGTCATGTTACTCAAGGATGGTTATTTGTGTGGCTAAAACAATTAATGGAATAGATAACTCCAGGAGAGAATAAAATGTCTTTAAAAGGTACTAAATTATTAAGTCACGCTGATTATTAAAAATATGTATGGTTCCTTTTTTTTAATAATTTAATTTTTGCTCATTTTTCAATTTTAGTTTTAATTCTTTTAATGTTGAAACTATATTCTTTCAAATGAGAGCCAAACAATAAAAAAAGACTGGGTTATATAAATTTACCAAATACATTCAAATTGGCATTATTATTTATTGTAATAAGTTGTTTTATGATTAGCATATGTCTATCTATCTAATTACAGTTTTATATTTTTAAGTTATTTCAATGTCATTTATAGGCCTTTATGCTGTCAAGCATGACTAATGGAATTGCAGGTTTCACTAAAGAAACATTCCAATTTTGATTGTCTGAAGTTTTTCTTTTACTGGGTGCAGAACTTATAAGAGAAACTGATATGACTTTAATGATTTCTTTAAGTATAATCATATATAATTTTTTACTTTCTTTTTTCTTCCTGAAATAGTTTACAATTTCTTTTAATAATTTTCCTGGTTTACCATCTGAATTTTCAACTAATGTCTTCAATTCTTCTCTTGGTATCGTTAATCCTTTGACTTTTAAAAAAGTTGAAAGTTGAATAAATATCTTTTTATTTGCAATTTCTTCCTCTGACATTGGACTAATTATGTAAATGGATATCTTACTTCTTCTTGAAGAATCAATTGAAAGGGACTTTTTAAAAAAATTCATATACTCTTGTAATTTCAAGGATTCTAGAACATCTAAATCAATTGCTTCATTTAACTTAGAATCAAATTGAAGTCTATTATTAAAAATCATTTTTTTAAAGTTATCATGTGTTTTCATTAGCTGTGATTCAAATATAGTTGAGTCTCCAGCTTGAACATTGGCTAGTATGCCATCCATTAAATTTGCTGTGTTAATATTATTATTAGAATTTTTGGAATCTTGTAAAGTGTTAAGGAATGGTCTAACAAAAGTTGTTTGGAAAGATGCTTCTGATAAGTTGTTGATAATATTATTCTCTAAATGCCAAAAATATTCGTCCACATTTCCCTCTAATTCAGTGGGATCTGAGGAGGACATTATAGTGATATGGATCCCAATAGATTCCGTCAATGATCTCATTCCACCTAATACCACATAACCAATTTGTCTCTTTGTTCTTAATTCTTTAACTAGGTCCGATTGTAATATGTAATCTGTTAGAGCCGTCAATGATGCCAAGTACTTATCATTCCTGTTACCAGTTTGAACAAAGTAGTTAATACAATTATTCATATCACTTTTATCACCAGGATGTCTAATGCAAACATTCTCTCCTGGTTTGAGAAAATGAGTAGAGAAAAGTTTTTCGGCAACTTTTGTCCCATTCTGTAGACTATTGACTCCAACCAGTTTGTTATTCAAGTAAGTATTTAAATCTTTGGCAAGGTCATTCGTTCCATGACATAGGGTTTTTAGCTTCTTTCTTGAATTAAAAAAATCAGCGCAAAATAATCGGAATGATACAATATCAGATTCCTCTAGAGCGTCATATCTCTCTTCTAGTGTCCACATATGTTTTTCTAGCATAATAAGGAGCCCAACTGTTGCTAATTTTACTGAATTACCAGATGCAGCTTCTTCATATTTTCTCCTTGTTAGGACCCTAGCCCTATGAATTAGATTTTGAGAAATATTTGAATCACTAGCAGCTATGGCATCGCACCAATAAACAACTTTTTGTAATATTTGCTTTATTCCTCTTGGATGTCCACTAATTGTTATGGATAAATTTATACCTCCATTTGGAGATGTATCAATTTCGTAGACATATCCTAATTTTAGTGCTGGATAAAGATCTTCTATAAGAAGTATATTAATAACCTGGCATAATACTTCTAAGTACACCGTTGTCAGCGGAGAATGCTCAATTGTCAAGCTTGTTATTTCCATCGAAAAAACCGAATTATTATGAACAGATGAAATTAAGACGTCGTTTGAAACCCAAGCCTCGAAACAATCATCTTTAAACATTATTTTTGGACGAGAATCAAGTGATTTTTTTATGCTCATTGGATATACAAAAGAATTTCTGTTATTATTCGAAACATTTTCAACAGCTTGTGCCAAATTTGATAAGGTTATTCCAGATTCAGGTATAAATTCATTGGAAACAGGAATTCCAACTTCACTCAGTTGAATTTTCTTTGAATCATAAGTACCAGTAAAAAAATTATCTTTGAATGTAATGTATTCAAAATTGTAAAAAGGATCTGTCTGAGTTTCTTGTAAAACGTCTATCCCACCAATTCTCCTAATTTTTTCCAACTCACCTATAAATAAAATTCTCAAGTTCTTCTTGTTAATAAACTTTTGCAAAAATTTCTGAAAACTATCTGCCTTTGATAACCACCATTCTTTACTCAGAATATTTTCATGGTAGTTTGATATTCTAGTTGAACTAAAATCATTAATAACCGGAAACTCCTTAAGAAGGAAAGAAGGATTACGAAGTTCTAAATTTTCTTGCAACCTTGAAGAAATATCTGATGTCTCATCCATCGATATATTTTCTTTACCTTTATTCAAGAATCTTAAAATATCTACAACATTACAGTCACTCATGAAGTTTGCCAATTCATCACCGCAATTATTAGCAAAATATGTGGTTGCCGCCTCGGAAATAAAATTGATTATACGTTTATAATTCTTTAAACCAGTTCCAGTCAAATGTAATTCGAGAACGAGGCCATAACTATTTGTTGCAAACGTTGAATGAAATGCATAACATTCAGTAATTAAATTATTCATTTTTAACTGGGAACTGATGGATGTTTTACTTTCATCACCAAACAACTCTGTCCATACAACAATAAACATAAAGATATCGTTACGTAGCAAGTACTGATCACTCACATTAATTGGATACAGTAATCTCAATACCGGTTGTTTTGTAGAATCTATCAATATGCTATTATTTTCTGGGTTATTTTTAAAACACTTAATACCTTGGTACTTGGAAGAGAAGTTATTTGACAATATTTTATATTCGTTTAAATTTGGAATCTCCTGATTCTGGGTTGATTGTATGGATTCAAGAGAAGATGTTGAAAATGATATCCTTTTGTGAATTGAAACAGGACTCTTTAATGTCGTTAACATATTTTTTTCATTTTTTGACTCTCTATTGATTCCATTAAAATATGTCAGAGCATATTTGGTCAAGAGATTAACTGACTGAGGTCCCTTTATACAAAGTGTCATATTTGAAGAAATATAATAACGGTTGAAAAAATCTGTTAAAAGCTTTCTTAAACTTAGTTTTTGTAATTTAGCACCTGTGTCTAGAGTGTGAATATTACCTGTGGTAAATCTACTAAAGGGGTGTTTCGGGTTTGCTAAAATTCTTGTTCCTTGATAAAGAACCTTATCAATACTAGTCATGTTACTGTCATGTTCACTGGCAATTGCGTATATTTCCTTATTAATAGCTGTACTTTTAAACAATGGTTCTTTGAAGGATGATGAAAAGACATCTAATATTCTCTCAAAATTATATTCCGTTGAGGTAACCATGCAAGGTGCTTCAAAATAAAAGGTTGTTTGTTCACCAGTCGTAAATGCGTTCTGTGTACCATTACATTCTGATAAAAGCCTATGATATGCTTCTGGATCTGGGTAATTGTTTGATCCGGCACTTAAAACCATATGCTCACATAAATGTGCGAGACCTTGAACATTATCAGGATCATTATGAGATCCAGTTGCAACAGTCAAAGAACACGCAGCATCTTCTGATGAAGGGTCAGAAATCACCACTGTCAAGATTCCATTTGGAAGTTTACAAAACTTATAATTGATACCTCTAAATGATGAAGGAATGTAAATAGGAATATCAAAGTTTTCTATCTGTGTCCATGACATTGTATATGGCTATTTCAAGTTTTTGTTATCGCCATAGTGAATTCGATGTTATTCAATATATATTGCGAAGTTCCACAATGAAAAGATTGGATCTTGATTAACAGTGTTTTAGTATAGTTTTGGATATATTGAAATAATATAAAATATCATAATAAATATAACATTCAATAAACTTTTCCATCCAAAATCAGAATACATTGTTCTCTTCACTAAGTTTTTATTTTAGTTTAGGATGTTTCATGTCACTTGTGTTTCATGTAAATTTCCTAATTAGGAAATTTACTTTTACATGTTTTGAGATCACGTGATATATACATTACATTCCACAGCGGCCGTTAATCACGACAGTAATTGACAAACCATTATTAAATCAATAGCGTCTCAAACTAGCATAAACTTGATATGTTGTTATTTGATTATAACTCCATTCAAATACCCAGTATTAAGATATTAACTGCATTGGTAAACTTTTTAAGATACATGCAAGGTTCTGATAATAATCGATTTTGAAAATTTCTTTGCGTACACGACAATATGATGGATATGCTTTTCTATATCCAGATTGACTCAGAAGTGTGATTTTTCTATATTATTGGCCGGATGAGTTTAGAGACCAACGTCCTTTTTTTCTAATTCGACAAAAGCCAATTCTTCTTTCTTTAATATATTTATATACAATTGTATTATAGTTACCTACCGTTGAGACATCCAATATATTTATGAATAGCCCACAATGTATCGATTTGATACAATAAGAATCACCTGAGCTATGAAATTCAATGAGAGAAGTAAAAATATTAAATCACACCATTGAAAACCAGATAAGCCCCCGCCCCCTGCCCCACCCTTTGATATATTACATTAACCGTTTCTTTGTTTCATTCGAGGCTGTCTAATCACCTATAGGTCTAGTTGCTAACGTGACTTAATTAGTTAAAAAATAACCGCCTTATAAAATGAAATATACTTTAACACTGCATTTCACTCTCAGGAATCATCACACAGGAAAAAAGCATATGACCACAACGATAATATAATCTATTAGATAATTTGTGGACACAGAAATACATAAAACTATAGAGCATCTAGTGATTCATATTTTCATATACTCATAAAGTTATTCTAAGGAAAATGATGTTATATATTGAGTTAAATTATATAATTATTCTTCTCAGGACAGCGTTGCAACAACAAAAGATATTTTTGTTTCCAAAAAGTTCTTGTCTACTTATATAGTAACACGAATAATCTTCCTCAGAAATATTTCACTATAAACTTACTTTTCAACTTAAACATTGCTAGATAATTACTCTAATAAGAGTAATTCCCTTGATTAGAAACCCATATTCATTTATTTGACGTCTTTTGCTTTGTTCACTTCCCATTGCTCATTATTTATCTTCCAGTCTTTTGGAATCTCGAACTATTGCCAGAAAAGGACAAAGAACGACTTTCTTCCGATGAGATGAAAAAGCGATGAGAGAAGAAGATAGAAAGAAATAATGAAGACACGAAAGTTAACGCGACCCACACAGTAAATTAGACATCTTCAATTTAAGCTTTACTAAATACACCAAAATTGATTTTTGAAATTGTTATAATATTTTGGTGTCTGCACCATGTAAATTATACTGCCTACACATTTGATGACATTCGTGTTTTGAAGAGTTTGTTACTTTGGTGTAAAATTTGTGTAACTTATGTATAAACTACGAAAATCTACTCTACTGTGAAAGCTCTTACATAGTTTGATGAAATTTTTTATGGTATGCATGATATGCTAACAAGTATTCTTATGCAAAGATTCAAAGATTGTTTAACCCTACCATGTTTAAATTTACATCAATTTAATCGTGTTTTAGAAATTTGGGATATACCTTATACTAGCGGGATCCACAATTAGCTTGAAGTTTGGAGTTTCTAAAATACAAATTCGTGATTTCAACAATACCATCAATCAAGTTGTCAATTTATATATATATATATATATATAAGAATGTACAAATTCTTAAGTGAATATTTACAATTACATTTATTTTTTACAAATTAATTGATTATTAGTCAAACACAAATTTATATACACAACCAACCATTATTACAACTTTACAGAGTTTCAACAAAGGTTCATTTAATATCTCGCCAGCATTGCAAAATTTTCCATGGAAAGAATTGAAATAATCATAACGTCTCCAGAGAGTGAGAACTCGAAGGTAAAACTTGCACAACCTATTAGATTTAGAAATCCAGTTACAAACATTAAGTCTAAAAAGGATAGTTCGAAAATTAAAAATTTCAACAACAGACTGACTCCATCTTCATTGAACAAGAATAAATATTCTGTTAGCAAAAATTCCCACACTTTAAAATTAACTTCTAATAGAGATATAGAGAACAAACTTATTTGTGATACCAACTCAAATGGACCAAACTCTAAATGTCCTAATTCCGATGATATACGTTTAGTAAAAGAATATTCTGATGATATTTACAACTATTTATACAAGCATGAGCTCAAGAACTTACCTACACATAATTATTTATTGGATGAAAAGTCTGACTTTTATTTGCGCCCTGCCATGAGAGCAATATTAGTGGATTGGCTGGTTGAAGTCCATCATAAATTCGAGTATTCTACAGAAACATTGTTGTTAGCAATTAATCTGCTGGATAGATTTTTATCTCAAAATAAAGTAACCATGAGCAAACTACAACTTCTAGCAATAACATCTTTATTTGTCGCAGCAAAATTTGAAGAAGTAAATTTACCAAAAGTGTCGAATTACTCTTATCTAACAGACGGGGCTGCTACTATCGATGATATCATTTCTGCTGAAAAATTTATGATCCAGTCACTACAATTCAACATAAGTTCACCAAATCCAGTAACCTTTATGAAAAGACTTTCAAACTCAAATGAATACGAGAATGAACTGGACTCTATCAGTCAATTTTTAATTGAGTATACTACTTGTTCTTCAAAATTTATTAACTTAAAACCATCTTTACAGAGTAGTATGTCAATGTATCTTTCTAGAAAGATGCTAAAAAAAAATGAACATGTTTGGGATGATACAATCAAGGTATTGAGTGGTAATATTGATGCAAAGAACGATTTGCAATTTCAGCATCTATGTAAAGAATTAATTCATGAAATTGTCTCGCCATCAACAAGATTAACTGCATTAACCAAAAAATTCCAGTCTTCTGCATACAACGAAGCTTATACTAAAATAAAAACATGGTGCCAAATCCAGGTATCAAAAGATTTTGCAAAGTTATTTTAAACAAATAATCACATAACAAATAGCATATAGCATTAAATAATTTTGAAAAATATATTGCTTCAAAGCTTATTAATGATTCTTGAAATAAATTTTCAAAAAATAGTATTATCATATAAATGATGAAAGACTCTAATGTTTGATATAAATGTTTATTATTATTATATTGGTGATCTATTATATATATGGTAGAATGAATCTAATTATTATATTTATTCATGCAATGTCATAACGTCGTATCCGTTTTTTCTAACTTTCAAAGCCCACTGTACTGAAATGATAGATGCTTTCATAAATCTTCTCGATTGATATTTTCTATGAAATTCATCATGCACTATAGGGGATACAAGATAATCCATCATCATTTTACAAACAGGAGCTATTTGGCTCTTTAAATATCCACCACTATAATGAATTAAATTACCATCCCAAACACCTTTTCCAAGCATTTTGCGAGCTAAAAACATAGCAGCAGCCGAACAAAGCGATGGTAGAATTCCAATGAATCTAAAATCTACTAATGAAATTTCCAATAGAAATTTGGCCAATGTACGTGACTGTATATCGTAGTCTGCTGCCTTTGATATTCTTCTTAAAAAGTTCATTGGATTTGGATAGTTTAGATTAAAGTTTAAGGTTTTCAAAATAAATTTCTCACCCTCCTTTATTTCTTCTTCTGTACAGGCACCGTCTGTTTCTGATGCAAAATTTTTAATGCTTGGTGAATATACCTCCTCATACTTCGATGCAATGAAAAGACATGATGTCCCAACTAATTGAAGCTTATCTAATTGAACCAATTCTTTACATAAAAATCTATCCATTAAATTTATTGCCAAATATAATGATTCTGGCAGAAGGCCAAATTTATTATGAATCTTGACTAACCAATTTACAAGTATATCTCTGTTTTGATGTATATTTTTATGTTGATACAAATCTTCCTTTTTTGGCAATGTCACAACTTCTAGATGATATAAATAATCGAAAATATCATTGACGTATTCGCTTACCATAAAAGGATCATTATAATCTTCTGCGTCAAGATCTTCCCACTCATATTGTTCTTCACCATTCTCATTACAAACTTTAAATTTCTTGGGTATATTATGTTCTACAATTTGTGAAATTGGTCTTTTTTTATTAATATCATTGTCATCAACCGTGTTATTATTAAAATTATGATTATTGGTTTGGCTATTCAAAACTTTAGTCTCCTGAGAAAATACAGTTTGCTGGGTAAATCGACTATCTGACTCATCAGAAGGTTCTTGATCACCATTATTATAATTATCGTCATCAATTCTACCCTCTTCTTCAATAGAAGATAGTGCAGTCGATGTTGCGGTAATAGTGCTTGACGAAGAATAATATGGATCGCGGTTTTCTTTATCTTCCTCAGTTTGGAGTTTATCGCTGTTATTAATATTATTACAATTTTCGTTTGTCTTGTGTTCAATTGCATTTGTTTGATTGCTATTAGATGAATAATTCGAAGTTGTCCTTTCTAATACACGTATGTTTGAAGATTCTGGATAAGTATTTTTTTTTAGAGATGGAATTTTAGACAGCTCTCTTTTAGCCCCAGGTAACACATCTTTGAAATTTTTTAAATCTTCATTCATATAGTTCACCGAACTGCTATTCAGATTGACCTCGTGTGATAAAGCAGTATTTGTTACATTGTTTAATGCAGATCTTTGAATACTTCTTAAGAGATTCATAGCCCTCCCATTATGGCTATTATAATTATTGGTATCATCTAGATTAATTGAACCGACCATTTATATGATAATTTTATATTGCAATTAATTGAATTAGATATCCACTGAATGCCTATCTTGTGTCTTACTAAATAGATATACCCAAAATTACTTTAGTATAATTTTAAATTGCAGATATATTAATGAAGATACGAATACAGTCTAGGAAATTATCACCAATAATGATATAACTTTGTTTGTAACTGCTCAAAAATCTGTTCGATCTATATCAATTTTTATCAAACTTATTAATATTAAAATAGAGATCAAATTATTTAAAAATATCTAACAATTAAATTGTCACCCAAAGCTATTCAAAATACGATATTTTTTTTTAATATGATAATTAAACCAAATCTATCAATTAAGCAAAAGATATAAGAGATGTTAGAAAACAGATACATTTAGCTCAACTCAACTTAAGATTGTCAAAAACTATAATAGAAACCTATTTTTATCAATTGACATCTTAAGATTTTAGGACATTTAGCTAACAATAATTCGAAAGTATCAAATATCAAGCCAGTTCTATACCTCCAATCAATAACTCAAATTTTTAGTTGGTATATTCCTCAATAAACAATTATGTGCATTGTAATATCAGTCTTTTTGTGATTGAGTTTCTTCAATTAGATATATGTAGGTTTTGCATGTTCACATTGAAAACTTTTCAGTGTAAAACACATAAATGGGATGTTATCGTTTTGTTTACAATTTGCTTAATAAAGAAAAAATTGCAGAGTATGTTTGTATAATTTCCTTTTTTGGCATTCGAAAAAATTTCATTGTTTACCTTTTTCAGAAACATCATACCCAATTAGGAAATTCGGGAAACGAGTTTTTGTTTACACTTTACTTGAAAATTTATACAAAGAATTTTAGGAGCGAACAATAATTGACTAACGGTGCTGTTTCTGTTCTGCTATAATTTGGGAAGTAGGTCTAATCAATTTCTAGGATTGATATATATAATCAATTCTGTCTTTTGAAAAGTGATCTTAATACTCGTACATGGGGATATGTATCTGTCGGAAATTATATGTGTCGGTGACAATATGTGGGAAATTACAAAATAATTAATTAGCGTCACAAACCCTGATGAAGTAATTAGATATATCACAAATGATCATTATCTAAATCGCTGTTTGCGATTAATCAAAAATTGTCACCGACACATATATTTTCCAACATATTTCGAAGATGGGAAAAGATGAATACGTGAGTGAGAGTTTGTAACTTTATCAATACTATGATTTGTCAATAATGAAAAAAAAAATTTCTATTGATACCCGCGGGGTTTGAACCCGCGCCTCCGAAGAGACCAGGACCTCGACCTGGCGCCTTAGACCACTCGGCCAGAGTACCAAAACTGTTTAGCCAATATTGTAATTACAGTCTAATATAACGACGGTAATTCGGATTAATATAACTTCACAGTTGCAACGGAATATAATAGTAAATTATTATATTAAGTGTTGGAAAATATAGTAAAATACTATGATTACTAATTAGACTACAAATAAAATTGATTATTGATAGATTATACAAATGCATGTGCAATGTAATAAAGAACATTCTAGAATATCTGTTAATATGATTTTGTGAGAAGAAGAAAGTTATGAAATATTTTTCCAATTGTTTCTGGAAACTCTTGGAAGCTTAAGAAAA